>SMSQ01006310.1:42029-63122 GCA_019453375.1 Ctenoplectra terminalis
TTTTTTTTTTTTTTTTTTTTTTTTTTTTTTTTTTGTAATTATGGAAAAAGATCCATTTCTATTACAATTCTTTATAGAGTTTGAATAATAATGTAATAAGGAACTGCCATTAGAATATTATTGCTGTTTATTCTGCATCAGCCAAATCCTTATATGAATATCATACCAATATAATCTGCATCTTATACATTGAACATAAAGAACTGAATTACATCGTAAGGTAGCATTTATCGTTACATTTACAACAAAACGTTTATCTCAATGACGAAATAAAGTAGACCCATAACGTATAAAATATTTTTTATTCTCGATGACCCGGTGAACATGTGAAAATAGTTAATTAAATAACTCATGAGCCATTCTGTATACAGATAAGTCTTTATATATGTGTATACATACATACATGTGTGTATGTATAATAAAATTGACAGTAATTAAGACATACGTTATTTCATAAATAATGAAAGATCATCAACACTTTATTGATCCTTTTATCGCTATAAATAAAAAAGTGGAACATTGTATTATAGTCTCTATTTCATTAAGTGTCAATTTTAATGGCAATACACAATTATTATCGTTACCCAGAATGATAGTAACATATTGTTCAAAGTGGACGATATACTTGTTCCCGAGAACTGTGTTGCGATATTCTTGACACATGGGATATTATGTAAAGGATATTTATGTAAATATTTTTAAGTCATATATTTGACAATTCTTAAAAGATATTATACAGAAGCCATAGAGGCGTATAACTTTATCGTTCAAATTGTTAATAGTAATAATATTTGAGTTTATAAGGTAACAAAATGCTGCAGACTACCAGCTACAATGCACCGGTCATCGTGCTGTAGTCAATTGGAAAATAAATAAAAATCGCACGCTCCAAAATTATATTATCGCTAGATTTAATCTATTCCTTTCATAGGATATAAAAAGTCAATTATTCATTTTCTTGTTACACATGAAATAGATTAGGTGCATAACAGAATATTATTAGTTACCACAATTTATATGCAAGTGATCATGAAGCAGATTACAAATTTATACTTTACAACTATATTGCACTCATCACTGTTTTTGTGGTAACATATTCTGGCATGCTATTATATGTGTAGTACTAAGGATTAGTAAATGAAAATTAATAGCACAGCAAAGTATGAATTTTCCTAAGTTCCTGCGTTCCTACGTTTACAGTAAAAACTTGTTCTTGACCTTCACGAGGAATTGCGATTTCCGCAGCAAGTAATTGACTTTCCTGCATCGCTGCAGCCATTTCACGATTTGGGAATATTGCAAAATTGGCTTCAGCCATTCCACCTACTGTTTTTTGTATAACTTCTTCAAGAACTTCATTCTAAAAAAATACATCATCAGATTTTAAATTTCAATTTCAATTTATAAAGAATTCTACAACTGTACACTTTTCCAGTAATTAATGACTTACGATCAATTTATCAGCTCGTTCTTTTAAGTCTTTCATAACTATCTGCCGCTGTAGCAATTGATAAACAGGCATTGTTTTTTCTAAGGCTGGTCCTTCCAAATCACGTGCCTTATTGTGCCTTAAATCAGGAACTATAGGGAATGTCATGACTTGTTTAATATCCTGAAAAATAAGGTAAATGTTGATTACAATCAAATAAATATAAAGAAAATATTTGAATTTTTCATTAATACAATAATCATTGATAACGAGTAAAAGCATATATCAATATTTTGCTACTTACTTTGGTAAGATCATTTGTTTTTTGTTTCAGTTCTTGTATTTTTGTATTAATTGATCCGGTTTTCGGTGGAGAAGTTATTGGATCTAAACTTTCTAACTTTTTGCGTAATACGTCAGACATTAATTTCTTCTTTTGTTGATTTTCACTGTTTAAGGCTTCTTTAAGAGCAGTTATCTCTTGTATGAAGAATTTGTTGTCCATTGACTGAATTCCGGATGCTGTCGTAATGCTTCCAGACATATCTCCTCCGGATACAGATATCATCGTTTTCTTTCCAACAGATTTTAATTTCTCTTTTAACTGACCTCTCTCAATTTCCAAACTATCGATATCCGTTTGAAGATGATCCATTGTTTCTTCAAATTCTTTTTCCTTTCGTTTTAATTGATTAAGCGCTTCTTCTAATTTTCTTTTCAATTTTTCTACATTTAATTCGTGCTCGTGCTGTTGAGTTGCAAGCTTTTTCTCCACAACATCCTTTCTCAAAATCATTTCACACAGTTCTTCTTGTTTTTCTCTAAGAGCTAATCTTGCTTCAAGTATATCGCTATCTCTTGCTTCCAATTTCCTACTGAGTATCTTAATTTCTTCAGCTTCCTTTTTCGCTACTTGTGCCCTTACTTTAACAGGCTGTAAAGATTCATTTTCTACATTTTGTTCTCGTTGTTGCGATAACTGTCCACTTATTGCTAATTCGTTTTCACACTCGGCCATTTTTTGTGCCAAATTGGCCGCTAACTGTTGAATGCTTGTTAAACTTCCTTTAATCGTAGCCACGGGTCCAACATCTTCGGTATCGTAAACCTTCTCACACGATATAGAGGCCATCTCTTTTAGTTTATCTGCACCGAGTCCTGTATCCAAGTCACCATTGGTGATAATTGTTTGCACGGCACTTTTCAGCAAAATTTGTAAAGTTTTCATCATTTTTACAGCATGATGATAACACATAAAAACTTGTTCACTGCTGTCTTTATCGAGTCCTAAATTAGATTCGGCTGCATGAATTGCAACAGCATGATCCGTTAATACCCGTCTTCTAGCTGACTTTAAGTGTTGCTGAATTACTTCGCACGTCGTTTCCGCGTGTTGACAAAGGAGACCTATATCACCACTGTCTCCCTGAATTAGAGTTTTGATTGCCGCAGCCTCGGTCGTAATAGCGTCACAAGAACTATCCAACATTCTCGTACCATTAACTATCAACCGGGCCTGGTTAATCGTTTCCCCAAATAATACAGAAAACATGGTACAAAAATATCCACAACATTTTTCAATAGCATCCATTGGTAGATTCTCGTCCAATTGATCTTTCTTTGCCAAGTCTATTAAAGAATCCAGAGATTTCTCCTGTGCGGCCATCTCTGGATAAGCTGCTCCAGCTATAAGTAACATTTCAGGAGTACACACGTTTAATGCAGATTCGAAACAACCGAGAAACGTTTGCAATCCATACATGTATGAACAAAGACGCGATCTAAAGATATATTGAGCAACCGAATGACCCTTTAAGATAGCTGCTCTGTCTATTTTATCCAACGGTCTATATTTTTCTCGCACCTGTGACATAAGTATCTCAGTTTTTTGTATCATTCTTGGTATAAGTAGAAGCGTTAAAATAGCATCATGATCTCCACCGCGAGCTAAAAATACAGGAGGCATGAAAGATAATAAGTATTTCACATGATTTCGAGCTTCTTCAGCTTCTAATCTTCGTAATTCGAGATCAACAGCTTTTGTTTGCGCACGAGTTTCCGCAAAAGTCTTTTGGAAGTCTAAAATTTCTGCTAATTGTTGTTCAGCCCCACCCATTCCAAACTTCGAGGTTTCGGTTAATTGTACGCGCTGCTGTAATTGCAAACATTGTTCTTGCAATTGATGAGTGAGTTCCCGAAATTTAGTAATTGTAAGTTCGCGATCTGCCAATGTCTCCAAAGCTGCGTCTCGATGTCTATAAGCATCACGTGCCGCTCCAAGAGCTAAATCCAATTCTTCCCGCAATTCTAATTCTAATTCTTTCGATGATTCAGCAAGTTGATCAGACATGTCCTGAAAAAAAGAATAATTATTTAAATAACAATCGTTTAAATAATTTGTCGAAAATAATCTTTCATACCTGTAAAGCTTCCAAATCTGCTACAGCTTCTTCTAATTCTGCCACTTTTTCCTCTAACGCCATCTTTTTCTCACCAAGTACTTCGACCATTTCTTCAGCGCCCAATGCAGCATCAACCTATTCGATGAAAGAATCGATGTTTACAAGTATCAGCAAACGATTCATTTTTAATATCTTTCTTACCTGTTCTTGTAAATCCGCTATCTGATGTTCCATTTCTTCAACTCGCGCAGACAATTTTTCCTTCGTTCGACCTAGCTCTAATATTTCTGACTTCTTTTGATCTAAATCCTTTTGAAGTTTTTGAAATTCGTGCTTCTCGTGCGCAGAAAGATCTCGCATTCTAACGAGAGTTTCACGTAATCGATTGTTCTGTTGTTCTAATTGTTTTATCTCATAATTTGAAACTCCAGCACTCGAACCTCCTCCTACAGTCTATAATAATTATACTATTACCATTTATGTATTAATAATTATAATATAATAAACTACGAAGCACTTTACCCTTTCGGATACTTCTGTTCGTAATATTTCCAGATCTAGCGTTTGTTCTTCCAGTTTTTCCTTCAACTGTTCCAGTTCGATTTGTAACGTTTCAGCTTTTTCTTCAGCCATCTCTTTGTCTAATGTTGCCATTTCTACGGTTTCTGCAAGATCCGCCATTTCTTCTTGGAACAATTCTCGAGCTGCGTGTGCTTCTCTCGCTTCTTGACGTGCACGTTGAAGTTCCCTTTGAAGACTGGCCTTTCATCAAACAGATAGATGTAAAAGGTAAAAGGTAAAAGGTAAAAGGTAAAAGGTAAAAGATAAAAGATAAAATATTTAAAATAGCGAAAAGCTTGAAACTTCTTCAAGATCAACTTAAAACTTATCATTACTTGGCTCTCCATAACTTTTGTTTTGAATTCAATAAGTTGCTCGAGTTGAAGCTTTGTTTTTTCAAAATCTTTCATTCGTTCTTTATCTTGCATTCTCTTCACTCGTAAAGTTTCCACTTTTTCAGTGAGGTCGCGAACCTACGGTAACGGTAAAACATACGTGAGATAGATTTAAAAAATTGATAAAACCATTTGAAGAAGAAGAAATGAAAAAAAATTTATAAAAGACATTTCTAAACGTGGTTCACCTGAGATTTTAGATTCTCGTTTTCCTGTTGAAGTTGCAAATGCGATAATTTTTCTTCTACTACATTTGCAGCTGCTGCAGAACCTGCCATTACTTGACCAGGTACAAACTGTGGTTTCAGAGTCTCTACGAAACCTGTCTAAATTGTAAACACAAATCATAAATAAAACTATAATTTAACATTGGGTGTTTCTTTTATTATCGCACTGAAAACGTATACATCTTACGAAAAAAATGCTTCAGGTCCTTCAGCATACCTAGCATACCCTAAGGTGTTTTACTTCAGCTGAATAATTTATTAATTATGCAATCCGAGATATAATTTTTTATCGGCGGTAATGAAAAAAACACCCCGTACTTCCTATACAAAACATATTTCAGAAGAATGTTGTTTCTGTATATACATTCATTAGCATTAGTCTATTTCAAAGTGATTAATGAGATTAATTGTGACAAAAGACACCAACAAGCTACATCAAATATTCTATTAGTTCTAACAAGTGTAGGAAAATTCAGTCAATGAAAATTGAACTGTGTTATATGACATTGGAATTTACAGTAGGCATAATATCAACTAAGTCATCTATCGTGTCCTATCCATTTATAAATATCAACTGCATTTGTATCATGGATATAAGGTTCTTGGTAAAAGATAATTAAATAAAGAGAAAGAGAGAGAATGTTCTACGGATGGATCACAAGTTTATACCACAATGCTGTTAAATTCCTGTTCATAGAAAAAACTGTAATTATTATTTTATTAATATATCTCTAAAGAGAATTCAGCGTCTAATTGTTTAAAAAGAAAAAAACAAAATTACAAACATACGTTCGACGAATACACCTTCCTTTCAAAAGTTTTAAACTACTAAAGCATCACGGAACTTAATTAACAAAGTATTAGATATTTAATGGAACAGTGGAAACGATGAAGGATAAATCAGTTCCATGATTCATTAAGAGGAGGTAAACCCATCAAAGTGCAGTGACGCTAGTTGTTATGAAGTCATGTGTTACAATGCTTATGATCAACAAACAACTAGTATGAGAAAGTTTAAGGTCAGATGAGAAAATTTAGATATTACAATTAATGAGTATTAATTACATTATTGTGATCATCTTGGGCCTTTGGCTTTTTGCCGGGAGGCGAGCTCGTGCTAGGGGACTTCTGAAACACGTACGTGCATTCCCATATGAATCATTCTGTGCCAACGGAATTGTTTAACATGTACTCAAAGTTTAAAGTTCACTATTCTGCCTTATTAATTTATATATTATTTTAAGAATCTCTCTGCAATTTTTAATTTAATACCGAGTCACAGAATAAGATTCTTTGAATATGATAGTAACAAACATCTAAGTTACTTCAAATAGTTCAGAGATTCAAAGGTAGAAAAACTAATAGCTTTCCGTTAATTCGATCGTGAAAATTTATCATATTTAGATGTACATTTATATTTTATGGAAGGCTATATCACGTACTCATGCCTTGTTGAATCCTCAGAATAATCCATTTGCTGTGTTCACATAAATAACTGATACAACTTCTTAGAATTAACCGTGTAAAAATAATACAATCATGTTTGAAACAAGAACTAATACCTCGATAAATGAAGCTCGTTTAGTAGAAGTCGGAGCTGGTATAAGCGACTCTCCTCCATCTTTACGTTCATGCTGTGATCCGGACAAACTTTCTGTACTTGGAGCACTTAACAGCGTTCTGCTACCAGCCAATGATAGTCTTGAACTGTAAAAATCACAGTTTCAATATTTTCTTAGCAAATATAATTTAAATTCTGACAATATCAAAACTGAAAAATATAGTACCGTATTCGTACAATTAAAGTTACATTCTCTTACAAATAAACTACATAAATTTTTAAAAGCCAAAAAAAAAGGAAATAAAAGAAAAAGAAAAAGTTAACGAAGTACAACGTAACACAAGCATGTATTACCAATTAAATACGTAAATACATTGCATTATTTAACGGTATAATTTTATCTCGTCGACGTATAAACTATTATAATACTTTCATAAAATAAACAATGATAAACTAGTTGCAACTCTTTATTCATATGCTTATTTATATTTTTCATATATTTGCAACATTTTAAATATTATTAATCTTTAAATATGATTACAAGCCTACAATAAGAAAAGCTAATGAAAATCATGAAAAATCATGAATAGCAATTATGACTATTGGCTGCTTACACATATAAAAGCATTTGAGAAAGACACGAAGACATATTTCTCAACGATCAATTTACACAAATTCTTACCCAGATAGCTTGTCAGATTGCTGCCGGGTATGGGCAGGAGATGTTTTTCTCCGTACTCTTTTTTGACCAGCATATGAATTTTAAGAATTTATTAATTATACTTGCCTCGCGATCACTTCTCGCGTGAAAAGTTCTTTTAACGAGTTGTAGCAATTTATTTTGCAAAGTAAAAATTTTAATCGACAATTCAATGCAACAACTTACGCGGTAGGTTCGTTCCTTCGACGTGTACTAATGCTGGCATGAAATTTATGACAATATAGATTAATGCATAATCGCACGTAACGTACAAGATCGTTCTAATAGAAAAAATAGATAAATAAAAAATGTTAAAATTTTTAAAGACTAAAAATAATAGTACCTATTCAATCGACTTCTCGCACGTGCTGCACTAGTTTCATCCGGAGTAGTAGCACTGCTACCTGCCGAGGATGGACTAGCAGGTTCGGTTCTATTACCAGCTTCATCCAGTAAAATAAGTTGAGACTGTCGTACGAACATTCCATGATTTTCAGCACACTAGTGTGTAACAAAAATATGAAACATATGAAACATATGAAACATATGAAACATATAAAACGTGATGTTACACGAGTATTCTATTTTATGCACATATAAATATATAAAACCTACTTTAAAGTAAGATTGACCCTTGATAGTTCCATTATTTTTTCCTTTGGGCTCATCAAGTATAACCCCGATCCATTTCCCTGAAGCAAAACTCGGATGACCAATATAAGCAATTACTCCTTGACAGTCTTTGCCAGGAACTTCGACGCGCTGTCCAATTTTATACGACATATTTCAGTCGTGGAAAATTATTACACCTTGTCCGCTACAGTTCATTTATTATATAAAAACTTTTTCCAATCTCTTCTTCAATCATATACTCTCTATAAGCAATTGAAACGATCCGTATTAAATTGTACCGACATCATACGTTAGAGCACCGACTATAAAATCCGTCAGATATTTATGTCAGTGGTTTTCGCTTCTGTTCTATGTATTATTAGTACAATTAAGAAGTTTGAGTTTTCGCATAGAGCTAAACAATTTTGATCGTATCTATAAGTTTTACTAATTTACTAAAATCTACAACATTAATATTCTAACTTAAATTGTCCGAATTGTTATGAATGAATCTCGTTTTATTACTTTCTAAGCTAGCACCGATACACTAATTCTCATTGTTATTCGAATTAATTTATTTCGAATATATCACAAATAAAACATGAAGAAAATAAATGTGATGACTTCCCGTCACATTTATTTTCTTCATAATTAGAAGTATTTTATTTACTTTGCATTAAAATATTTTTTTACGGAAATATGTATAAATTTTATTCCCCGAAAATCCAATGTAACGAATTTATTTTCTTATCGTATTCTCGATCTGATATTCAAATTTTATTACCATCCATATAAAATAAAACGTTTTATTCGTTTTATTTTTATGGGGAACGCTATGTTGAACGCTAACAAGTGTAAATATTTTAATATTTGTTTAAAATTCCCTAGCAAGTTAAACCCAGGGCACAAAGTCATTTAATTACGTCTTTGAAATATATATCTGTCCATCTGTCTATATGTATATATGACACAAAAATAATACCTTACACTAAAATTTTTAAAAAATAACTTTATTTCAAGGTGCGTATACATATGTGCCTATTATTTGCGCTATTGATTAAACAAATTAATTAACGACACATGAAATGGAAATAAAAAATATTATGAAGATCTGTCATAAAATTTTATTAACCTTTGGTTAACATGACGTTCCGAGTAGTACCGCTGACATCGAATGTATTTTTCTTCCTACTAAACTTCGTATCTACTTTAATAACAAAGTAAATTACATATTTCAAAGTGCTGATGGCAAATCATTACGAAGTACCCAATTGGTACGTTTGGAAGCATTTCATAGAAATTTCCAAATAATTATTTTTATATTTTACTTGACATATAACGATATTTCTAGACAGAGAAAATATAAAATATGTAGTAAACACAGGTTATGCTTTTCAGGGCTGGGAAACCACCAGTTGGATTACATTTAGATGTACTGAAAAATGATAAATTAATTCAAGTACGACACTTTTATATTTTATTCAATAACCAAAGAATTATATATATTTTTATGAAATATATATATATTTTTGAATATATACAGAAAACACTGTTTTGTTACAGAAATTAATGGTCGATGAAAAAAAATGTTACTTGTTTGGTCGTAATCAACAGTTAAATGACTTTTGTATAGATCACGCTTCTTGTTCCCGCGTTCATGCTGCTCTTGTTTATCATAAACATCTAAATCGTGCATTTCTTGTCGATTTGGGTAGTAGTAAGTATACACGTATAACTTTTAATTTATGCGATTTTAACACGTAAGTGTAACACAACGTGTTGCGTCTAATTTTTTATTTATATTAATTTCTAATTACAAAATAAAAATGCAAAAAACAGTATGTTATTATGCAACGATAACGAATGTAGGAATTTAACGAAGAGATTTAAAAAATTTAATTAAATAAATAAATAAATACTATCAATGTTACTTTTGTGTTTTTCTAGAAAATATTAAGAATTAAGTTACACGTGTAAACCTTTATTGATTGTTTAGCACATGGAACTTTTATCGGTAATCTACGTTTGGAACCACATAAACCCACGCAGTTACCAATCGATAGTACATTTCATTTTGGAGCTTCTACTAGGTATTATATAATTAGAGAAAGACCTCAAACAGGTACAAGACCTATCATCGAGGAATTAGAAAAATTGTCAGAAGATACAGATGCTGGTGGTTTATTAGGTTTACCTGAAACAGAAACAGAACTCGATGTATGCATTAAACGTTTTATTTTTAAATTATTTTATTAAAAATATATAGTAATAACTGCGTTATTAATTACAGAATTTAACAGAATTTAACACAGCGCATAATAGGCGCATATCTATGTTAGGTATAACAGATGATGAAATTCATAAACCAACTAGAAAACGAAAGAAAAAAGGAATTACTTTCAACGATGATGAAGAAGTAATAAATCCGGAAGACGTTGATCCGTCAGTCGGAAGGTTTCGTAATCTTGTACAAACGACCGTCGTTCCTAGTAAAGTAAGAGACGTTCTCATTCAATACGATAGCTTCTTATTATTTATTTATTTATTTATTATTATTATTGTTATTGTTATTGTTGTTATTATTATTATTATTACTATTACTACTATTATTACTATTATTACTATTACTATTATTATTACTATTATTACTATTATTATTATTATTATTATTATTATTATTATTATTATTATTATTATTATTATTATTATTATTATTATTATTATTATTATTACTATTACTTCCTATTTCCTTTAATTAATTTGTCATGGATGTGTATTTTAGAGAATGCGTATGGAAGGGGGTTTAATATCCTTATCGGAAGATCACAATCCTTTAAAGCATCTTCAACCTATGACAACTACACCTCAATTATATCAAGATTTGCCACCAGAACAATTTACTCCATCGTCGTTGTCTCTTAATCCCTTTTCTAGTGCATTGTCGTCGTTATCATCTCGACTTGGTATCGCGTTACCGAATCCAGCTCCTGAGGTAGAGATGACACCCAATCAAATACAAGCAGAAACGCCACACGTACCAGAAATACCAGGACCCACTGATACACGAACAATGGAACCAAAAAAGAAAAAATACGCCAAAGAGGCTTGGCCTGGGAAAAAACCGATACCAACGCTTTTGGTGTAATAGGATTAAGAAACTTGTTTTTACCAGATAGTTTTATTACTTGGGCTTTAGAGATTAAGTTGTATAAGAATTTGTGCATAAAGTTTCAGGAAAACGTGTAGTTAATATTAAATAATGTTATTAATTGCATTAATATCTTGAAACATCGATCGAATTTATTTTATGCATACCTGTATAGTTGTATTTTAAGCGGCAATTCATTTTGATGCATACGCTCTTCGTCTACGATCGATCAATTTAAATTTAAATATTTGTTCATCATTTTTTGGGAAACAAAATTGTAATTAAAATTTCCTGTAAGATAAACCAACACAAATAAATAGATATTAGTTCTTAGTTTAACGTTAGAGAAAATACGAATGTAACGTTAAGAAGACTCTAGAAAAACTTTTTTGTGATAAAATATGTTGCTTCTGCTTCGTCATATATATTTTATTTTACTCTTTTCAATATACATAACACTTTACAATTGACTAACAAAAGAAGTTATCTTCGTTAAATATAGCTGAAAATGTGTATTATACTTATGTATAAACGGTATTTACAAAATAACATATTCTTTGCAAGTAACAACACGATAATACCGTTATCATATAATTACGTTGCTTGTTTAAAAAAAAAAGTGGAAAATAATTGTTATTCGTGTACTTGGTGCAATAATTACGTCGACTATTTTGAAAAGACTTGGAATTCTTAATAAATTTCGCTTGTGTTACTTGGAAAAATAAAGTGTTCCATATTTTGTACAAATTATGTACAGTATAAGAGGTATTTTTCGAAACTAAAACTATTGTTTTTTGCGAGTAGAAATTTATATTTAACAATATATCGCTCAAGAATTCGAAACTAAATTCAAGGGTCCACTTTTTCTTTTTTAATTTATCAATATAAACAATCCTATACGAAAGAAAAAAAGAAAAGAAGAAAAGAAGAAAAGAAGAAAAAAAGAAAAAAAGAAAAAAAGAAAAAAAAAAAGAGTAAATAAATAATTTTATCAAAAAGATAAAAATAAATAAACAAATCACAAGACACGATAAGAAGGATTGTATAAAAATATCATTTTTCTTTTACACATAATTAATTTAATCGTGTATTGGTTTTTTTTTCTTTTTTTTTTCTTTTTTTTGGGTAGCTGGAAAATGCCGGAATAGTCGAAGGAACTGCACTCATCTATCTTTGTCAATATTCCAACGAAGCATCCGGCGTGGTTGACGATTCGAGTGCGACTTCTTCGTAATCTCTCTCTAATGCGGCAAGATCATCGCGCGCCTCCGCGAATTCACCTTCCTCCATACCTTCTCCGACATACCAATGAACAAATGCTCGTTTATGATACATAAGATCGAACTTATAATTTAATTTAGCCCAGGCTTCTTCGATAGCGGTGGTATTCGATAGCATCGAGACCGC
Source organism: Ctenoplectra terminalis (assembly GCA_019453375.1). Lineage (NCBI taxonomy): Eukaryota > Metazoa > Arthropoda > Insecta > Hymenoptera > Apidae > Ctenoplectra > Ctenoplectra terminalis. Next base: position 54,472 of record SMSQ01006310.1, read on the forward strand.
CCTTTGTACCTATGCATACGATATTCGTTATTTCTGTAGAAAAATATTTGAACCAAAGCGGATAGAAGCGATGTTACAAAGTACGAAACTCTGTATTTTAATTATTGTCGACAGTAAGGTATTTACGTAATAATTAGTACCTTGGCAAGGTCTCCACCGGGAACAACGGTAGGTGGTTGGTAATTGATGCCGACTTTGAAGCCAGTCGGACACCAATCGACAAAACGTATCGAACTTTTTCTCTTCATCGCGGCAATTGCAGCATTCACGTCTTTCGGTACAACCTCGCCGCGATAGAGTAAACAACAGGCCATGTATTTTCCTTCGCGGGGGTCGCATTTGACCATTTGATTGGACGCTTCGAAGCATTCAGAAGTTATTTCCGCGACCGACATCCCCTCGTGAAATGCCTTGTCGGCCGATACAACTGGAGCGTAAGTTGCCAGTGGGAAATGAATTCTAGGATATGGTACCAAATTGGTTTGAAATTCCGTCAAGTCTACGTTTAAAGCCCCATCGAACCTCAGAGAGGCGGTTATCGAGGATACAACTTGACTGATAAGACGATTCAAATTGGCGTACGAGGGTCGTTCGATACCAAGTTTTCGTCTACAAATATCGTAAATCGCTTCGTTATCCACCATGAACGCACAATCCGAATGTCCGATCGTAGTATGAGTTGTTAGAATTGCGTTATAAGGTTCTACAACGGCGGTAGATACCTAAACACAATTTTTTCATTTAGAAACATCGTCTTACGCGGCTCTCCGTTACGTATAACACAATTGTATTATATGTATAAGAAACACAGAGAACCAATCTGCTTTCTTTCAAACTTTTCATACTTGTGGTGCCGGATACACGGCAAATTCTAATTTGCTCTTTTTCCCATAATCGTCGGATAGTTTTTGCATGAGCAACGAAGTGAATCCCGAGCCGGTACCTCCTCCGAAGGAATGGAAAACAAAAAATCCTTGAAGTCCGGTACATTGATCCGTCAACCTTCGCACTCGATCCATTACAGAGTCTATCACTTCCCTACCAATAGAATAGTGACCACGAGCATAATTGTTTGCAGCGTCTTCTTTACCAGTGATTAATTGTTCAGGGTGATACAGTTGCTTGTAACGTCCTATTCTTACTTCATCTGTGGAAGAATTTTTTTCAAAATTTTTAATCATACGAATCCTACTTATTGGATTTTCATTTTTTATTTTCTTTCTTTTTAAGAACCTTTGTTTCGATAAAAAAAAAAGTTACAGTTTCATATATCTTTGTAAAGAAATTAAACTAACCAACGACCGTAGGCTCTAGATCAACCATAACAGCACGCGGTACCATTTTACCAGAACTAGTTTCATTGAAAAAAGTGTTAAAACAATCGTTTGTCCCCGACACTTTGTCTGACGGTATTGTTCCATCCGGTTGGATTCCATGTTCGAGACAATACAATTCCCAACATGCGTTGCCCATTTGAACGCCTGCTTGGCCCACGTGCATCGAAATACACTCACGCTAGAGCACACAATTCACAACTTCTATTAACGATTAACAATATTTATATTTAATTAAGTATAAGTAATGTTATTAAATGAAACATCCATATGCGATAAAGTATCATGAATTTTACTTAAATATGTCCTACCATTTTCATTAATTTTTAATAACTCGTCTCTTGAAATACTAATTTAGATTTTTTTTTTTAACGTCGAGTCGAAAAAAGATTGAAGATTTCTATTAATTACAAGGAATTTTGGAAGTCGGCCATCTGCTACCCAAGAAAAATACTCTGACAATTTATTTCAGTTGTCTGGACAACGAAATCGTGCAATTAGAATAAAAGAAGATTGAAAATATCATTTGTATTTTTTGTTTAAATTTTTTCTCGTCGAACGAAATTCGACATTGATGAAACAAATATAAAATTACATTACGTCAGTTTATATTTTACACCAGTCGACATAATTATAGACATCGTGTAATTTTTTATATCTATTTTACTTATCTACTTTACATTTTTTATATCTTTAAGATATAAAATGATATATATCTGTGATATAGAATCGTATAGAACGATTTACTGTATATTCTTAAAAGAAAAAATAAGCGACAGATTATTTATTTTTTTTTTTTTTATCTTCATTGCCTTTAATAACTTTTTACTTCTCGTACATCCTCATCGCGTGTTCTCCGCAACCTCTAAAAATAGGCAGTTAAAATAAATTGTTAATATTTTAGATCGAGTCTATGACTTGACATTTTCATCGCGTTATATCTTCGGTGGATCACTGTGCAATACTTCGTGATTTCAAGGAACTTATGTAATTACGGTCAATCGATCGTGCTCATGTTTGCGCACGTGTTATAACTCGTTGGATTATTTCTTTGGCAGTTCCTTCCTATCTGTCTCGTAATAGAAAAATCCTACAAAGTGGCCAGTTATTGTTCGTAACTCTTTGATGATGACGCAAAGAATTATTGTGGAAACATCGTCAACGTAATCCTTTAGACTGACTCGTCAACTATTCGAATTCTTTCATGCGGCATGCTTTCCTCTGGTACGAGCAGGTGTAGTACTTATGTGTAATAGAATCGATCATGGATGCTAGTAAGAAATATGACAATCCTAATCCAAAATTGTCGGCAAATTTCTTTAGTAAACTAATTTTTTGGTAAGTTTAATTTTTTTTCAAACTAATTTTTTTGTAAGTTTAAATGTTTTCACATTTAAGGTGGTTGAAACCCCTATTCTGGTACGGAAAAAATCATGATCTCGAAATTAAAGATATTTATAATGTTATGCCAAATGATGTTAGTCAATGTCTCGGAGATAAACTTGAAAGGTAAATATTAAATGAACATACCTACGTATGATTGATGTTGATAAAACTGTTCAAACAAAATCTACATCGTAAAATGTATTTGTATTACTTTTATGTTTAGAAATTGGATCAAAGAAGTTAAATCAGCCGAAGAAGCTGATAGAAAGCCTAGATTTTTTAATGCTTTAAAAAAAACATTTGCCTGGTCATTCGCTTACTATGGAGGATGGCAATTTTTTTTAGCAGTTGTTTTAAAGTAAGAGTTTCTTATATATTATAATACTCCTAATAATTTTTTAGTTATAAATAATATTATTATAATATTCTAGGGTTTTACAACCGTACGTGCTAGGTCTTCTTATTTGGCATTTTGATCCTAGAGCAACATCCAATACCACTGAAGCATACATTTATGCTTCAGCTGTTGTACTTATAGCCTTATTTGGAGCTTTAATTATTCATCACTCTTTCTTAGGTTTAATGGAAGTTGGAATGAGAATGAGAGTGGCTTGTTCTTCTTTAATGTATAGAAAGGTAAAATAAATTATGATCATTTATAAACTAATATGTACTCGATATTGTCATTTAAAAGAATTTTTATCGTTAGATTTTACGTTTGTCCAAGTCTTCTACCAACATCGCTACACCTGGACAAATTATAAACTTATTGTCAAACGATGTTGCAAGATTTGAACAATTATTCATATCGTTACATTACATATGGATCCTACCGATTCAAGGTGCACTAATTACATTTATGATTTGGGAAAATGTAGGGATTGCATCTTTAGCTGGTGTTTTTCTTATAAGTGTTCAAACTATACCTCTTCAAGGTATGTATCAATATTACATGTTTCGATGTGAAATAATAAAAAATGTAAATAAATTAATCCTATTTTATCGTAGGATATATGGGAAAATGGATATCAAAGTTAAGATTAAAAATCGCAGTTAAAACAGATGAAAGAGTACGTTTAATGTCAGAGATAATTGGAGGAATTCAAGTTATCAAAATGTATACTTGGGAAAAACCATTTGAGAAGCTAGTTAGCCTTGTTAGAAGGTTTTCTTTTCCGCTTTATTATATTGTTATTATTTAAATATATGTATAATTATGTGTATATATATATATATATGATCTGATTTTATTATTAAATATGTTTAAATACATCGTTATTTTTCAGTCATGAAATTGATGTCCTAACGCTTACATCGTACTTACGAGGTTTTACCTTAGCTACTTTTGTGTTCACCGAACGTACAACCTTATATTTTACAATTATGGCATACGTACTTCTCGGAAACAGTATATCTGCCGATAAAGTATTTTCAATGGCTCAGTACTTTAATATTCTTCAACTTACCATGGCAATATTATATCCTATGGCTGTATCAGCTGTTGCAGAAGCTTCTGTTTCTGTTAAAAGAATCGAGGTGAGATGAATCGTTAACATTATTTTGTATCGTACTTTATCAATTTTATGTATTTTATATCATATAAATCAGCACTTTTTTAGAATTTTCTTTTATTGAAAGAAAATAGTAATATCGTTCACTCGGAACAAACCAATGGAAATGGTAGTATTACAATGAAAAATATAACAGCATCTTGGACAGAAAATAGAATATCAAATACTTTACATGATATTAACGTTCAAATAGAGCCTGGAAAACTTTACGCTATTGTTGGTCCAGTTGGTGCAGGAAAGGTAACAGACTAAGAAGTACTATCACGGTCATTTGTAGTGTCGAAGTATACAAATTTTCACGTACATTTTCAGAGTTCATTTCTTCAATTAATTTTAAGAGAGCTACAACAATTGTACGGAGAGATACGAGTAAATGGTTGTGTGTCTTATGCTAGTCAGGAATCGTGGTTATTTTCGGGTACAGTGCGAAATAATATACTTTTTGGGCAACCTTACGATAAAAAGAAATATAATGAGGTAGTTAAAGTATGTGCTCTCAGTAAAGATTTTCAACAGTTTAATTATGGGGACAGAACTTTTGTCGGAGACAGAGGTGCATCGCTGAGCGGTGGACAACGTGCAAGAATTAATTTGGCTAGGTGCGTATAAATAAAAAGGAAATGATATTACATCAACGTGTTTGAATTAAAAATTACGCGAATGATCGTGACAACAGGGCGGTGTACAGAAATGCAGATATTTATTTATTGGATGATCCATTATCTGCGGTTGACACTCATGTAGGAAAACATTTGTTCAATGAATGTATCAAATACTATCTTCGAAACAAAACAAGAATTCTTGTAACTCATCAAGTACAATATTTAAAAAATTGTGATTACATCGTTCTGTTGAACAATGTAAGTAGTAACAGTTAGATCTAACGCTGCATCACTTTTCTACCATTACTAGTCAACATTTGTTTTAGGGTAAAATTGATTATCAAGGCACATTTGCAGAACTTCAAAACAAGCGTACAGATTTCTTAAGTATGCTTTCAATGGAAGAAAGTAAAGGAGATTCAGAAAGTATGGAAACTGATGAAAACAATACACCCGATGTATCTATTAATTCCGGCAATAGTAAGGATGATGAAGAATCAGAGCCAGAAGAAACAGACGAATTAATGGCTAAAGGAAACGTTTCTAAATCCCTTTATTGGAAATATTTTCGAGCTGGAGGTTCCATTTTGATGATTTTGATTTTTATATGGTCCTTAATTTTGGGACAGATAGGAAGTAGCGGTTGTGATTATTGGGTTGCTTATTGGTGAGTATTTATTATTATTGTTGTTGTTGTTATCATAATAATAATAATAATAATAATAATAATAATAATAATAATAATAATAATAATAATAATAATCATCTCTTTTTAATGGGAGTTTTCTTGCACATTATGATCTTCCCTATATCATTTATCATTAGGACAAACCAAGAGGAAATGTACATAAAAAATAATAATAAGAATCTCACAGTATCGTTTTCGTCGGAAGCAGATATAAATAAATCAACAAATGAGACGTTCGCATCTGACATGGATAACTTTAATAATACAGTTTCGAAACTTTTAACATCAGAAAATAAGAGTTTTGATAATAATGTTAGTAATTTTATTATTATTATTATTTTTTTTTTTTTTTTTTTTTTTCTTATTGATTCGAGAAATAAAAATTATTCTTATTTTTTATTCTACACAGACACGGATCATTAATGCAATGTCCAAACATATGATTTATATTGATCGTGACACCGCTTTATGGATTTATGGAGCTTTTATTCTTGCAAGCATAGTGTTGACAATAATAAGGAATGTAGTATTTTATAAAATATGTATGAATGCTAGTAAAAATCTTCATAATCTCATGTTTTCATGTTTACTAAAAGCACCAATGCTATTTTTTGACACACATCCTTCTGGTAATTATATTAAATGAAAATTATACTTTAATTACGCGATCCTTTAATAAGAATAATAATATCGTTGTGTTAAATTTTAGGTCGAATCCTAAATCGTTTTTCAAAAGATGTAGGAGCAGTGGATGAAATTTTACCGAGAACAATGATAGAATCGATTCAAATATTCGCAGTAATGTTTGGAATTTTAGCTCAAGTTCTCATTATCAATTGGTGGACAATATTTCCAATGTTTGCCATGGGTTTTTTATATTGGCAAATACGAAATATTTATCTTAAAACTGCGCAAAATATGAAACGTTTCGAAGGAACTAGTAAGCATCTTATAATTCATTGTGCAAACATTATTGAGTGTAATCGCACGTAACATTATTAACAATATTTTACAAAATTTTACCAAATTTTAGCGAAAAGTCCTGTTTTTTCCCATGTTAGTTCTTCGTTACTAGGACTAACAACAATTCGTTCTGCTGGTGCGCAAAATTTAGTTCGTAAAGAATTCGATGTTCACCAAGATCTTCATACTAGTACTTATTATTTGACTGTAGTAACAAGTACAGCTTTTGGACTCGCGTTAGACATCGTGTCTATTTGTTTTATTGCTTTTATTACATACAGCTTCATCGTACTGGATGATGGTAATTTTTTATTATTATATATTATTATCCATTGAGAAAATAGCACTGTGTAACTAAAAAACGTATTCACATATTTTTAGGAAATACATTTTCGGGAAATGTAGGTTTAGCTATATCTCAAGTATTAATCTTATGTGGCATGCTACAGCATGGAATGCGTCAAACTGCAGAGACAATAGCACAGATGACAAGTGTTGAACGAATTCTACAATTTACACAACTCGATAAAGAAGGACCATTTGAAAGTGAACTTAACAAAAAACCGTCTGCACAATGGCCTTCCAAGGGAGAAATTAATTTCGATCATCTGTATTTACGCTACGAAGACTCAGCGCCTCCAGTTCTTAAAGATTTATGTTTTATCATTAAATCTGGGGAAAAAGTAATTTATCGTTGGTTGTATAATAAATTATAAGGTTACATATTGAAACTAATTATTAAATGTTGTACTTTTAGATAGGAATAGTTGGTCGGACTGGTGCTGGGAAAACCTCTCTAATATCAGCCTTATTTCGTTTAGCTAAATTCGATGGTGCTATTTATATAGATAGCTTGGACACAAAGGAAATAGGTCTTCATGACTTACGAAAAAAAATTTCTATTATTCCACAAGAGCCTGTACTGTTCTCGGCAACGCTTCGACACAATCTCGATCCATTTCATGATTATGATGACGCTACTCTTTGGGCAGCTCTTGAGGATGTAGAACTAAAATCGACCGTCCCTTCTTTAGATTATAACGTTGAACAAGGAGGAGCTAATTTCAGTGTTGGACAAAGACAATTACTTTGTCTAGCACGTGCGATTTTAAGAAATAATAAGATTCTTCTTCTCGACGAAGCTACGGCCAACGTCGATCCTAAGACAGATGCTTTGATACAAAATACTATTCGACAAAAATTTAAGAATTGCACAGTATTGACCATAGCACACAGATTGAACACAATTATGGATAGCAACAATGTCCTAGTTATGGGTCATGGAAAAATAGTCGAGTTTGATCATCCGTATGTTTTACTTAAAAATGAACAAGGCTATTTCACTGGTATGGTCAGAGAAACTGGAAAGATAATGTTTGACCAACTGAAAAAAATTGCAGAAGAGGTATTTCAAATTTTCTGTTCTTTATAACTACACAAGATAACTATTTATTGTAATATATTGTTATTTTTTAATAAACCCTTATTGAATTTTAGGCTTACAACGGTGTGTCAATTGATACAGAATTACAATCACTACCGCAAGTTCTCAATGGTGGAACGATAAAAAATCATTAGAAGTTTGATAAATATCAATACCGTTCCTACTCAAATGATTGTTTACCTCGTAGTATAAAATATATTGAGATTTTTTACGAACAAAACATATAAATTGTATATATTTTTTTAATCGACACAAAAATTTCTTAACACACGTTTGATGTAAAAACATTGTCCATGCACATGGAAGGTATACACAAGTGCAAGTCCATTTAAGATTTGTTACGTAGTACTGTATCTTATACAATAATATTTTTATATTCTTCAACTATTTTATTACACAAAATTGTATGTTTTATATATTTTCGTTTAACAAGTACTTTACTATGTACAATTTTATAAACAACATACAATATTGGAAAAGATTGTCATATAAAATGTTATATAAATGTAATGTATAATTATTTACAAATCTTTTAATAAACTACATGTACACGTTGTTTCAAACTTTTCTTACAACCTTTTACAAAGGATGAACAACGTTAATTTAGAAATAACCAAGAATGTATTAGTTTTGGATATTTCAATTAATAGGAAGTTATTATTT
>SMSQ01006310.1:72467-104812 GCA_019453375.1 Ctenoplectra terminalis
AACAACGTTCGCAATAATACAACTGCGAGGCGGTAACTGCGAGGCGAAACGCCATATTTTATTATCCCAATTGTACTCTATACGTATAAATATTTGTTGATTAATACCAGAGTTTATCTTAAATTACTTCACTCTTTCGTATTAAAAATCTGTCATACATTATATTATACCTTGTATAAATTGTTACTTATGCAAAATATATCGTTATCAAAATGTAATCACAAATAATGTTAGGTTAAACAATTTTAATATAATTAGATGATATAAGTATTTAAAACAATATGGTTCACTATTACTTTCAGACGGTGGATTAGGTTAAATAAATATAATAATAAAAGCTTCGCAAGGAATTTATTAAGAAATTTAATTAGAAATAAAGATAACGACATTTACGATTGTTTATGATATTTTTATTATTTTATTACATCGATGTAACAAAGTAGCAACATTGTAATCCCTTTGTATGTAAAATTATGCCTTTGGTTGAGAAAATGATGCTTTCACTTGAGCTTGTTGAAGCAGTTGTTGATATTTCTCCAATGCTTCGCGATGGGTATCTTGTTTTTTATCTAACGTAGTTATCAATTCTTCTACTCTTTTCCTAAAAGTGCAAAGTTATAAAATTATTAGCAATCATTCTTAAATGTATAATATATATATATATATATATATTATTTCTGTATTAAGTAATTTACAATTCGGAGGAAATATATTCCATTCGTTTGGCAACATTTTGTTTCGCTTCGTCTAGATCTTGTTTTATGAGAACTGGTCCAATTAGTTTAAAAACATCATCCTCGGATTTTAAAAGATCTAATTCTTTTTTAACTGCAATATTTTCATTTAACTGTCCATCCAGTTGTTGTCTTTGATTCAATGCTTTGTGGTAATCTGATACAAACAGAATCTATGTGTAACAAGACAGTCGATTAATTATAATTACACGATAAATTATAAAGAACAAAATAAAGAACCTTTTCATGTGTATAAATAAAGAAAATACCTTTTTGAACTTGCTTGTATTTGTCTATTTCTGTTTTTAAATTTTTTTGAATTTCCTCTGTCATATTTGTCTAAAAAAAGAAATGTGTTAATAACAATGAAATCGGAATTACGCGATAATGAGGTTATATCTCATAAAATACAAATATGTTACTACTTTTAAACTATGAAATTTCCTTTGCTACGATAAATTAAAAAAAAATAAATAAATAAATAAATTGTTTGATGCACAAAATGCAGATTACAATTGTCTTAAATCCCAATTGATTTATCTTAAGAATATCGTACCATGTTAACAAAGTAACGTTCCGTAGCACGCTTTTCCACAAACTGTACACTAAAGATTTATTACCAAAGAATAAAAAAAAAAAAATTGCAAGTCTTATATGTTCATAGATACTCTTCCTAATTAAATTTATACTTATTTCTTCGACCTGTTTTGTTTCAATTCTTAAATATTGACTAACTTAACTGCGTTACTTATGTATCGCATACGTAGGTATATGTGCATACACGAGTCATAGATATGTACAAATAAGGAACGAAGAAACAACTATTTATATAACTTACTAAACAAATAACTTTACGAGTAAATTATGATTTGACTTTATTTAAAATGATATAATTTGATGCTTTCAAAAATAACATATTTTTATAATATATTATACACAGAGGTATTAAAAAAAAAGAATTACAAATTAGTAAAATACGATAAGATTTATATTTTCAAACAGTTCTATTTCAATTGATCGATCTCTCGAAAATATATATCATTTAAAATTCAAGGTTTAACGTTTAAAAACATCATATATATATATATACACATATACATATAGTACTTAAATATAAATTAAATTTATAGACGTCGTTAAACTGCAATAAACGATCTTATCTTTTATTTTAATGGGAAACACCATTATGATTATCATGGCTATCAATCAAGTTGTTTTTTTTACAGGCATTTGTTTAATTACAATTAAATATACTTTTATTAGGATATATATTACATTAAGATGATAATATTTTGAGTGTCAAGAAGTAGAAAGTCGTAGTTTGAGAGAATAATATTTTACGAACAATGGATATTGAGGATACACGGACAAAAATTATTATCGTAATATTTTTTCTGTTACAAAAAATATATTTTTGTTACACAGGTGAATAATATTAAAACTATACACACGCTACATTATTGCTAACAAAATTATACGTTATAAAATAGTACATTTATAAATAATAGCAAATGTAGAAATTTAATTACGATACAGGAATGACAAAGATAGTAATGTATTTTCAGAATCTGACAACTTGAAAGTTCAAGAAAATGGTATTATCTCTGATATAATTCCAAACTGTGTTTTTGGTGTCGAATCGGTATCATATTTTTTATATACCAGGTAATATACATACATATAGTTGTAAATCTATCTAATTATATTTTATTACAATTATTACTTTATAATTTTTTTCTCTAATATAATCCAACGTAACTATCGATAAAATAATTACTGTTATAACGTCCAATTTTACATTACAGAGATACACCTTATGGAAAAGAAATTCATACAAACGACGAATATGTACCTATGCGCACTAATAAAACAGTTGTGTTCCTTGTACACGGTTTCATCTCTGAAGCTAATAATTCAAATTACTTCGAATTAATTACAGCTTGGTTGAAAAAAGTAATAATTAAATTGGAAAAATTTTCTCAAACTGTTATTTTCTAATTGTAACAATTTTTCTTTAGGAAGATATAAATATTTTTTCATTGGACTGGTCGGATGCTGCTTGTCGCGGTGGATTCAGTCTTACAGATTTACTCGCTTATAACAGCGCTGTTAACAATGTTCCTGTTGTTAGCAAATATTTGACAAAGTAATTTTTAAGGATTTTATCTGTATTTTTAATCGATCATGACGTTTTATTGACAATATAAATTTCATAGTTTCATTATTAAATTGGTAAAAGAATACGAGGTAAAGGTAAGCGAAATCTTAGTTGTCGGCCATAGCCTTGGTGCTCACGTAGCAGGATTTTCTGGGAAAAATATTCAACAAGTATTAAAACTAAAATATAAACAGATCATTGGTCTTGATCCCGCGGGACCCGATTTTAAAAACAAAGCCTGTACCGATAGACTTTGTAAATCAGATGCCGCGCTTGTTCAAATATTTCATACATCATATTTAGTAGGAATGCACGATACAATTGGCGATGATGATTTTTATTTTAACGGTGGTAACGTGCAACCCGGCTGTAAGTATATACATATATACATATATACATATGTACATATGTACATGTAAATCGATATATTTATTTTTTGATAAACAGAATCTATAATACGTAATACCTATAATTATAGGTATACTCACAGTTTGTTCTCACAGCAGAGCGGTGATATATCTTACGATGACTTTACTCTATTCACCATGTTTTATAGGAACTCCTTGGAAAATTGAATCCGAGTATTTAAATTTATACCAATCAATCTTTCTACCAATTTTAATATTATTTCTTTTACACATAGCTAACACAGATTATTTCAGTTTCATTCTAAATTCGGATGAATGTAATCCAAAGATTTGTAAATATCCTGGATTAGATGCAACCGAAAAAATGACCAAAGGAATATATTACGTGAGCACGACAGATACCAAACCATTTTGTACTTTGTAATAAAATAATAAACTTTATAACATAATAAATATATATTGTATATATTTTAAATTGTATTATAATTTTCATTGCATCAAATTCCCTATATTATTTTCTATAACTGTCGCAAGATGGTGACACGGTTGATAAAACAAATTTTTTCCTCTTTGATATCGTATCTGTGTAAAATTGTGTTAAAATTTGTATTTATTTAATCTGAATTGATCGAAAAACGAATCGAAAGTATTGTTTTTATGCAAATTAAAAAGAAAGGAAAAAAAAAAAAAAAAAACAAATGGAAACGATATTAGAACAACAACGACGTTACCACGAAGAAAGAGAAAGGTTGATGGATGCGATGGTTAAAGAAATGCTTTATAAAAAGCCAGGGCACAGGGAAAGTATAAATTCCGAACATCGGTTAAAAATGTTGCTCGATCAGTACATGGATAGTACTTCGCATTTACAGGATTTGTACGAGGATAAAGATGGACAAAGAAAAGAAGAAGTACGTTTAATATCTTGTATTTTATATGTAATTTAATGATGTAAATTTTATTTTTTGTAGGTACAAGCACTTTCTGGACCAAATGAATTTTCTGAATTTTATTCTCGATTAAAATCTATAAAAGAATTTTATCGACGACATCCCAATGAAATAAGTATTCCAATGTCTGTAGAATTTGAGGAATTAGCCAAAATGCGAGAAAACCCTACGGAAGAGCTTTCAAATCTTATTGAATTTACAGACGAAGAAGGTTATGGGAAGTATCTTGATCTCCATGAATGTTATGAAAAATATATTAACCTTAAGGGAATAGAAAAGATCGATTACATCACATATTTATCAACTTTTGATCATTTGTTTGATATACCGAGAGAAAGAAAAAATGCAGAATATCAAAAATACGTGGAATCTTTATTAGAGTACTCGACTGACTATTTGAGTAGAGTTAGACCTTTACTCGATATAAATATAGAATTGGAGGAAGCAAACAAAGAGTTTGAAACACAATGGGAGAATAATACATTTCCAGGTTGGCCGAAAGAAACTGGTAGCGCGCTAACTCACGTGGGAGCTCATTTAGAACTTTCTGCCTTCTCTTCGTGGGAAGAACTTGCATCTCTTGGTTTAGACAGATTAAAATCGGCATTAATGGCTTTAGGTTTAAAGTGTGGCGGTACATTGGAAGAGAGAGCTCAAAGACTTTTTAGTACAAAGGGAGAAGCATCTTTGGATCCAAATCTATTAGCTAAAAACAATAAAAACAGAAAATCTGGAAAAGGAAGAAACTCTGAAAAGCAAAAAGAAATTGCACGTTTAGAGGCTCAGGTGTACAGACTCGCAGAATTAGTATCAACTCAAAGACTAGCGACGAAAGAAAATGTTCAAAGAAAACAAGCTAGGACAGAAGGTGAGAGAGGAGATTCCGACGCCGAAGCTAGTGCTACCGAATCAGAGGAAGAAGATGATAACGAGGTCCCGTACAATCCCAAAAACCTTCCTCTCGGTTGGGATGGTAAACCTATACCATATTGGTTATATAAATTACACGGCTTGAATATCAGTTACAATTGTGAAATATGTGGAAATTTTACATACAAAGGACCGAAAGCTTTCCAAAGACACTTTGCGGAATGGAGGCACGCGCACGGTATGCGTTGTCTCGGTATTCCAAATACTGCACATTTTGCTAATGTGACACAAATAGAAGATGCCTTAGCTTTATGGGAAAAGTTAAAAGCTCAGAAGCAAGCAGAACGTTGGCAACCAGAACAGGAAGAAGAATTTGAGGACTCTCTTGGGAATGTTGTTAATCGTAAAACATACGAAGACTTAAAAAGACAAGGTCTTTTATAAAAATATTTTGACGTATTATAATGCTTTATACATTTCAGTTATATTTACTTTATATAACATTATATATACATATATGTATATCAAAATAAATTTAATAAATAGCAATATTTATAAAAACCCTACGTAGTATTTTTTAAATATTATGATTTATAATTCTTGATAACTCTGTTGTGTTTAACTCTGCGGTCGTATCTTTCATAGGCATGGTATAGTTGTAGTGGTTGGAATTATTTGGGGTACCGTACGTTCGGTCGATTAATTATGTATTTATTATCTTGGTATTTGATATTTTAGAAGTGAGCGCATAATGAAATAAAGTAAGCAATGTTGCTTCAATCGCATGTTCGTATCGGGAATACCCTAGTATCAGAGACGAGGTATGACTGTGCTAGTATGCAATTGCAACGGTAAAACAGTCTTGCCGAGAACATCCCAGCAAGGAATGGTAATATTTTTACCACTCTTTGCGACATAAGTGATGAACAATTACGTACACCAACGTTATCCTGTATATACATATATGTAATATGTACATATATTTAAATCATTTCACATGGATGCCTTGAATAAAAAATACCAATTTGATGGAAACTCTATTTTTTTTTTTTTCTTTTTTTTATAGCTAAATTGTCAAATAAAATGACTTAAAAACAACCATAAAATGATTTAAAATGAAAAAGAAGGAAGCGTAGAAATACTGTGGATTTTTGTTACGAGACAAGTAGTGGTAATGTATATAATTGTAAACCAAATTTCAAACATAAATATTGATATTGATATTAATATTACAAATTTGAATTCATTATTCCGTAATGATAAAATTATATCTTTTTTTAAGTATATATTCTAGATTTACATCCTGTCTTAATTATTAATATTTAACTAAACGTTTTAAAAGCAGGGACTTTAAAGCTGTTTAAATATCTGTTTGACCAATGAAAATTCAGTAACTTCGTACCCAGAAATTCCAGAATGCGTGGTTCATCGTTTTCCAGAGATGAATACCTCTCATATTATTTTATAACTTGTTCGCAACAGTAATTTGCGATTTCAGTAAGAAAGTACTTTAATTTATAATCGGTTTCACCTGTGATTCTATACATTTAACGAAATTAATAAACCAGAAATGAAGAAAAAATTTATCAATTACGGGAACATACGCTTTTAAATATAACGTGTCATTATATATTATCTCGCTTGATTCGATCAGAAGCACGATGTTTCGTCGATGCGATTAAAACCACGTGCTTCGTGAAACCGATCGTTTTTATAAAAATTTGCATATGATGTGAGTATTTTGGCAAAACAAGCTTGTTATTATCTGTGTTAATTGTTTTAATAGATTTTCTTTTTATCGAAAAGCCGATAACATTGAATAATTGGTTTGTGAGGAAACATCAATTAGGGAACAAAGATTCTTACTACGATCGTAAAGAGGCATGCTGAAACACAATGACGGAATTCGTAGATGGTTGGATATTTGGACATACTCTAGGAGAAGGTGCTTACGGCGAGTATGTTTATATATTTTTAATGTACACAATTTAATTTTATTCGATATTACTACAAAATTTAAATACCTTAAGAATTAAGCATCTACTATAAATATTCTTATTTTAAATGGTAAATTTGATTTTTTTTTTTTTCAGAGTAAAGCTAGTTATAAATAAGTCTACAGGTGAGGCTGTTGCTATGAAGATGATAGATTTAGAAAAGCATCCAGATGTTCGTCAAATTGTTCGCAAAGAAACTACGATTCACCGTATGCTCTCTAATTCTAACATCATACAATATTTTGGAAAAAGAAGCGAACCCAATATGGAGTATATATTTTTGGAATACGCATCGGGTGGAGAACTTTTCGATAGAATTGGTAAGATATTATGTCGTTTCTTTCAAATAAAGCTTCGAAAATTAAATGTTAATAATAAATATATATATTTTTTTTTTATTTAAAATAGAACCAGATATTGGTATGCCAGCATGGGAAGCACAAAAATATTTTAAACAATTAATCTCTGCTGTAGAGTATCTTCATGGCAAAGGTATTGCACACAGGGATCTGAAGCCAGAAAATTTGCTATTGGATGAACATGACAATTTAAAAGTCTCCGATTTTGGTTTGGCAACAATATATCGTTTCCAAGGTAAAGAACGTTGTTTGGAGAAGAGATGCGGAACATTACCATATGTTGCCCCTGAAGTATTATTGCGTCCCTATCATGCTCAACCAGCTGATGTATGGTCGTGCGGTATAATTCTAGTGGCTTTGCTAGCTGGAGGTAATCTTTATAGTAAAATTTATTTTAAATTGTAAAAAAAAAAATATTTTACCCTAATGGTACATTTGAATAAATATTAATATGTAAATATAAATAATTATAATGTAAAATATATATAAAAAATGTTTATAGTATCATTTAATTGTTCAATTGTAATTGTAAATTATGCAGATCTATAACATTGATGTTAACTGTATTTGTAAAATGCAGACCACCGTGATCTTTAGTTTGATGGCTTAGGTCTAATGCTTAACTTACATTTCTTAGTTTTTAACTGGTCCGTATCTAAACTATAGAACTGCCTTGGGATCAGTCCTTGGCAGAGTGTCCAGAATATATCGCGTGGAGAGATGGAAAGTATATGTCTCTTACACCATGGAAAAAATTGGATAACCTTTCATTATCTCTGATTAAAAATGTTCTTATGCACTCACCATCGTCCAGATTTACTATAAAGGATATTAAGCAACACAGATGGTTCGGCAAGAAATTCCAGAAAGGTACGTATCAATTTATACGCGTTGAATGTTATCTTACTTTTGAATATATGACATTTTCTACGATGTTCCAATGTATAATGTCAAGCAAGTATTTACTTAGTCAGGTACTGAGTGACTCTGAGTATGTATTAAATTACTCAAAGCAGCTTGGTACCTAATTGAGTGGATATTTGATACAACAAGTTTTTTAAATACAAAGTAAGTATGCAATAATTTTGTCCTTAATTGATCTTATTAAACATCAAGTAAATTAATTAAAATACAGCCAATGATACAATTTTTTAAGATTATCAAAGCTTTTGCCTTTACTTTGGTAATACAGCTCTATGATTTTAATTAAGGATCATAAAGCTAGATTACCAAAGCAAAGAGCACTGGCGAATACATCCGAATGAAATATTTAAAGTTTTTATTGACAAGAAAAGTAATACATATATATTGTTACTGTCATCTTGTTCTCTTTCCTAATACAATTTAAAATGTAAAAACATGTAAATTACACAAATAAATATAAGAACGATAGTAAATCTAGGTTTAAAAGCTTTTTCGTAATAGCTGGATATATTCGACCCGACGAGACCGATTCGAGGCAAGTGCTAGAAGATGAGAACTTAACAAGATTTTGTTTATCACAACCGGAATTACCTGCAGTAGAAAATGCTAATACAGCAGAAATCAATTTGGAAGAACGACCCGGATTTTCATTTTCACAACCTGCGCATATAGAAGATTTATTATTATGTACACAAGTACAAACTAAACAATTTACTCAAGCAAGCCAGGTAGTGAGAGACTTTCTGTTTTAACCACTAATTTATAAAAAAATATAACTACTAATAATTTATATCTGGTTGCTCATTATGTAATTTTACTTTTTACAGCAAAATACTTTCCAACGATTCGTTCGACGAATGACAAGATTTTTCGTTAAAACCGAATTAGAAGCGACTGTAAAAAGATTAATAAATTGTTTAAAAAATGAAAATTATACGTGTCGTATTAATAATTTTGGCACGGTAAGTTACAAAACTAAACGGATAGAAAACGTACCTAGTACGTATTACGATGCCAATTAAAGTTACAAATAACTAATAAATTACACGACTATTTTCTGCAGATTACCATATCAACTATGGATAGAAGAAAAATGCCTTTAATTTTCAAAGCGGATACTGTTGAAATGGACGGAAAAATATTGGTTGATTTTCGATTATCTAAAGGTTGTGGTCTAGAATTTAAACGAAGATTCGTAAAAATTAAATCATTGTTAGAAGATATTATATTAAAGGGTCCTGTTACGTGGCCAATTGCTGTTGCAACAGAATGTATGCCTTAATATTGTATACAATTGAATTTTGAATAAACTTTTTATATTCTTTTAGAAAAATTCTTTATTCTTTACGTTCTTATGCGTTAGATAAATTAAAAATTTTTATCGATAGCCGATCGAACAGTCATCAAGTTTTTATTACTACTCGTGAAACAATTACAATTGTACAAAATGTAAAATTGAAATTTGAATAAAAAATTTTTAATAGAACATTCAATTCTGCGTTAACCATGCTGACGCATCATTTTAATTAGTTTTTGTATAACAATAGTTTCATCGGTCTAGTTTCTCAAAATCATACGTGTTATTGAAAGAAATTTCAACCTAAACGTTCCTTAACCTCAATTTTTTAAATGTTATTAAAATGTTCACATTTTTACAATTTATCGCATTCACAATTACCAGTTTAATGGTATATGGATTTTCTAATTATCTTAATTTTTTACATTTTTTTGATATTTATAAACAGTGGTTTTTTAACGACATTAATGATTTTCAATTGTATGATTTTATCGTCGGTAAGTTCTACGTACATATTCTTACAACTATATACATATATGTGTGTGTGTAAATTTTATAGTAAACATCTTATATATAGTTATATATGTTCATAAAAAAGGAATTAAAGGAAAATTAGTTTGATTAAAATTTTAGTGTAAACGTTGAAAGCATTACTATTTCCTTTCAGTTGGAGCTGGCACCGCAGGTGCAACTTTGGCTACGAGATTGACCAAATATGGATATAAAATATTATTGCTCGAAGCTGGAGGAACAGCACCACCTTTCTCAGATATCCCACTTTTAGCTCCTCTAATTCAAAATAGTCCATACGACTGGCAATATATTACTACACCTCAACAGAACGCTTGCAAGGGTTTAAAGAACAATGTAATATATTAAACGAAGTATGAAATGTTGTTTAATAGGATGTATGATTAAGAATTTTTTGATAGCAAAGCAAATGGCCAATGGGCAAACTTCTTGGCGGGACCAGTAGATTAAATTATATGCTTTATGTACGAGGACATCCTTTAGATTATAGTGATTGGCTTCGTAAGTTCAAGAATTTATTGTTATTTTGTATTCACTCTCAATACTATTATTTTAATATATTTTTAGAATTCACTAACGAAAATAAGGGTCCAATGTATATAAGCGATTTAAAGTGGAGTACTGGTCTTGCCGATATAATTTTAAAAGGACTACAAGAGCTGAATCAAGATATTGGCAACATTAATGATGATTTAAAATATGGTAATTGTAAAAAAAAAAAAAAAAAAAAATTAAAAAGTATTATAATTTTATGATTCTACTGATCTAGGTTTCATGAAAGTACAATTATCCATGGAAAATGGAAAACGATGGAGTACAGACAAATTATTAAATGAATATTTAAAAAATAAATTAACCATTATTACTCATGCTCTCGTTGAAAAAGTATGTTTAAACAAAAAGTTTTGAACAAAAATATTTGGAATTAATAATACGTACATCGCTATTAATTGTTTAAAGGTATTAATGGTATCAAACAGGGCAGTAGGGGTACAGTTTTTCACTTTCAATAAGACTTTTAAAGCACTTGCAAAAGAAGGTGTTATTCTAAGTGCTGGTGCAATTGGTACTCCAAAAATATTAATGTTATCTGGTATTGGACCAAAAAAACACCTGGAAGACCTAAAAGTAACATTTATTTTGTAAATATTGATTTTTGTGTATGCGCTTATTACTTTCTTATAACGAAGCAACAATTTATATATCCTTTAGATAAATGTAATTAATGATTTACCAGTTGGTCAAAATTTAGTAGACCATGTGCTTACTGGGATTGATTTAATTACACTTAATATGTGTACAGGTCTCAGTATGGCTGATACTTTGAATCCTGTGTCAGCATTAAATTATTTTCTTTTTGGGGAAGGTAAACATTTTTTAAAACCCTTAATTGCTACAATTTATATTATATGTTTCACATATTTTGTGTTAGGACCATGGACATTCACAGGAGTTGAAGTATTGGGAACATTTCATAGTTCTTTTCAAAAAAATAAATCAAATGTACCAGATTTACAAATAATGGTAATGCCGGTTGGGTTATCAAGGGATCATGGTGTTGTTTTAAAAGAAACTATGGGAATTTCGGAAGAAGTACATTATAAAGAAATTTACAATTACATAATTTTATATATTATTTATTAGTAATAATTGAATATAATTTGATTGTTTTTTTTTATAGGTTTATAATAAATACTTTGCTCCTAATTTATACAAGAATATGATAACAATTGCTCCTGTTTTGTTACATCCAAAGAGTAAAGGGGAAGTCAAATTGTCTAGTGGCAATTGTTTTGATCCACCTTTAATCGATCCAAAATATTTATCAAATAAGGATGATATTGCAGTTCTCATAGATGGTATTGTATTCAATTAAACCACTGTACGATGATGTATAACATATTATTATTATCCGCTTATTACAACATTGTGTAATTATAAAAATTTTCAGGAATACAGTTTGTGAAAAAACTTGTTGAAACCAATGCTATGAAAAGTGTCGGTGCATCTATTTATAAAAAACATTTTCCTGGTTGTGAAAATGAAACATTCGATAGTACGAAGTATTGGGAATGTTACGTAAAACATTTAACTTTAACTTCGTATCATCCTGCCGGTACATGTCGGATGGGTGATGTTGTCGATCAAACGTTTAAGTAATGTATTAGTTTCGTACGTGAAATTAATTCTGTTCGTTATATATGTGTTATATAAATTACTTTTTGTAGGGTATATGATACAACAAATTTATATGTAATCGATGCATCTGTATTTCCATCTTTACCAAGCGGTAATATTAATGCTGCAGTTGTAATGATTGCCGAAAAAGCTGCACGTATGATCAAACAAAATACAAAAGTGCATGTAAACGATATGAAATGTTACAGACCAATTAATTACTACTATATGTATGTTTAGCAATTATATATGTCAATGCGTAAAGAATAAATTGTTTGTATTTCATGAAAATTTTAATTAGATAAATTGAAGTTTATACAACGCGTGTACTAATCGTAAAGAGTTATATCGTTACATAATATCGAATATTAAACAAATTTTATTACATTATAATGTATAGTTTTTTTTAGAAAATAAAATAATATTATGAAGAATTTTACATTTTTTTTGTAAAAGTAAACAAAACATTGCTTTATTACAAGCATATCAATGAAAGTTATTATTGTATATTATTATTAATATTTATGTTTTAAAAGATATTAACGGTAATGACGTCTATTACTTTTATAATCGCGTCTGGAGTAGTCATTTGTCTTATGACTATTATGACTTCTAGAACTATGATCCTTATGGTGGTTACTACTTTTATTTTGTTTTTTATGATAAGGATGTACTCGCCGAGATCTTCTATTATCTTTATAAGAATAATTATCTGTTTCTTTCATTTGTGAACCTGTGCTTGGTAACATATTCGTACCAAATATATCTCCTTTCAAACGAGACATATCATTTCCTAATAACATTTCTTGACCTAATTGTAGCCAATGATTGCAATGAATAGAATGATCCTGCGAGTAATTAATTTGTGGTACTTCCAGAGTTTTCCTTCGGCTCATATTAAGAGGACGATTAAATAAAAATGTACCATCAAACAGTTCTAAAGCATATAATACAGAATCGATATGTTTATACGTTATGAATCCATATGTTCTTTGCTTGCCGTCACGATCTTTAGGAATAGCAACTTTTTGTATGGGACCACCCTATAACATTGTAAAAAATATTTTTATAAAAGACCAAATATTAAAATAAACTTTTCAACGTTAGAAACAAGCTCATCTTTGCAATTCAGTAAAATACACAATTAAATCTGGCTGAAGTATGTTTAATTAAAGGGGCACAAAATTATGAACAAAATTATTTTTTTGTCAATTAACCATTTACGTAATTGGGAATAGCTTCCTCGAATTATTATTGCCGTAGTTATCGAATGTACAAACCTGTAAGAATAATTCGTATAGAATTTCTTCTGTTACTTTTTCACTTAAATTTCCACACCAAAGAGTACGCATATCTTCGTCCATGATGTCAGAATTAGATGGAAATTAAATTGCATTTGATGTTTATCAGATATATAAGAATAATTTAAAAAATAATCAAAATGATAATCAAGTTACGGAGAACTACCAGTGGATTCCTATTATAGTACTTGCAATTGACACCAGAGAGCATCCAAGTTTCAATATACCAACAACAATACGAAGCGAATTCAAATAAATTATGTTATTTTGTAAAATAATATTTATGTTAAAAAAAATCATAGAAAATTGTATTTATGCCGAAAAATAGTGAAAAAATTATTTTACAAAAACATATGAAAAAAATGTATAACGTAATAAGAATTATATTGTCGTGACAGAATTTGTTCAAGTGAGTAAATAAAGCAATATTATTGGTGAAGTATAATATTTGAAGAAAACTAAAAAATTGAAGCAAAAGAATTTAAATGGCTTCTAAACTAAATAATTGTTCAGAACATGAAATNTAATGTATAACATAATAAGAATTATATTGTCGTGACAGAATTTGTTCAAGTGAGTAAATAAAGCAATATTATTGGTGAAGTATAATATTTGAAGAAAATTAAAAAATTGAAGTAGAAGAATTTAAATGGCTTCTAAACTAAATAATTGTTCAGAACATGAAATAATAACAATTCTCAATACAGAATCAGATTCCGATGGGGAACAAAAACCATGTAATTATAATACTACAGTTAAATTTCAAAAGAATGAACACTTAAAGCCACAAAATACAACAAAATATATTTTAGAAATATCCTCGGATACAGAAAATNGTTATAATACTTGCAATTGACACCAGAGAGCATCCAAGTTTCAATATACCAACAACAATACGAAGCCAATTCAAATAAATTATATTATTTTGTAAAATAATATTTATGTTAAAAAAAATCATAGAAAATTGTNATTATAGTACTTGCAATTGACACCAGAGAGCATCCAAGTTTCAATATACCAACAACAATACGAAGCGAATTCAAATAAATTATGTTATTTTGTAAAATAATATTTATGTTAAAAAAAATCATAGAAAATTGTATTTATGCCGAAAAATAGTGAAAAAATTATTTTACAAAAACATATGAAAAAAATGTATAACGTAATAAGAATTATATTGTCGTGACAGAATTTGTTCAAGTGAGTAAATAAAGCAATATTATTGGTGAAGTATAATATTTGAAGAAAACTAAAAAATTGAAGCAAAAGAATTTAAATGGCTTCTAAACTAAATAATTGTTCAGAACATGAAATAATAACAATTCTCAATACAGAATCAGATTCCGATGGGGAACAAAAACCATGTAATTATAATACTACAGTTAAATTTCAAAAGAATGAACACTTAAAGCCACAAAATACAACAAAATATATTTTAGAAATATCCTCGGATACAGAAAATGTGTTTAAAGATGTTCAACATATATTATCAAAAAATAATGCCTCGCAAAAGGAAAAAGTTTCCCTTAAAATTAAACTTAGAAGATCTACGGAACAAAGTTTATATAAAATTGATACAGACTCCGAATATGAAAAACCTACATATAAATCTTCCAATCGACTTCAAAGGCAAAGAAAGAAGAGTTATTCAGAGGTAGAAAGCGAAGAATCCTACACCGATAATAAAGATAGTTCTATAAAAGTTATAGCAAGTAATGATAAAGATTTAGTAGAAAAACCGATTGAAAATGAAATATCAAGAGAATGTAGAACTAGGAAACCACCTTTAAGACTCTCTTCTTATTACTGTGACACATTGTCTCCTTTAAATTCTCCATCTTTAAGGACTAGAAAGAATGTTAATTACAACGAAGACAAGTTACTTATCGATTCTATTGTATCTAATATTAAGAACGAAAGTAAACTAGCAAAACAAGGAAATAAAGTCTTGGATAGCTCTTACGATAAGCAGAATGTAAGTATTAAAAAAAATAAACGAAATCGTATTTATTGTATAGAAGACGAGGAGAATGATAGCGGTACTGATTCTAAATTAGCGAAAGCAAAATTGTTGAAAAAATCTGAGAATAGTACAAGCGATAAATCGAATCATACTTCAAAAATACAGAAGTTGACAAAGAAACAAGATTTACTAACATCAGCTTCTACAAATAATACACCTGTTAAATCAGCTAAACAAAAAAGGATGATTTGTGAGAGTACGCCAAAAAGTGTTCAATTTAACGATAATAATGTCAGTTGTGACGAGGAAGAATGTTTAAACGATATGTATAAACGTATTAAAATTTCATCAGCAGTTAGAAATTCTACTCCTAGAAGAATAGGTAGACGAAGGATCATTTCTGAACACGCACGGACAAATGTTCAATTCGATAATAAAAATAAGAGCGATACAGAGGAAGAATGTTTAGCCGACATATATAGTCGTATTAAAATCTCATCTACAAGAAAAAATATCTTAACGCCACAGAAAAGAAATAATATGCAAAAAAATATAGAGTTACATCCAGAAGAAACTCATCCGAGTACTCCAAAATCTCGTTTAATAAAATGTAGTAATTTGACACCATCGTTGAGAAAAAGAAATAATATCCTATTAAAACCAACTACACCGTTACAGGAAGCTAGATCTAGATTACACGTTAGCATTGTACCTAAATCTTTGCCCTGCAGAGAAGAGGAATTTAATAATATTTTTACATTTCTTAGAGGAAAATTGGAAGATAAAAGTGGAGGGTATGTTGAAGAAGTTGTCTTTTAACAAAAATTGGATTAATAAATTAAATATGTTTACAGATGTATATACATAAGTGGAGTACCAGGGACGGGTAAAACTGCAACTGTAAATGAAGCTATTAGGTGTTTGCAAAAATTAATAATTAAAGGCCAGTTAGATGATTTCGATTATGTTGCAATTAATGGGATGAAACTAACCGAGCCAAGACAAGCTTATGTACAAATTCTAAAACAGTTGAATGGTAAAACAGCTACTTGGGAGCAATCGTATCGCATACTTGAAAAAAGATTTCATAGTGCCACTTCTAAAATGACATTACTTCTTGTAGATGAAGTATGATAATTTTATTATTATTATTTTTTAATATCTTATATTATAATATTTATTTATATCATTGTTATTTATCGTTCACACATATCGTTGTTGCAGCTTGATTTTTTATGTACGAAACGTCAAGATGTTGTGTATAATTTATTAGATTGGCCAACAAAATCAACGGCACAATTAGTTGTTATCACTATAGCCAATACTATGGATTTACCTGAGAGAATTTTTATGGGTCGTGTTACGTCGCGTTTAGGTCTAACAAGATTAACTTTCCAGCCTTATAATTACAAACAACTGCAAGAAATAGTAACGTCTAGACTTAAGGATTTCGATGGTTTTAGAAACGAAGCAGTTCAACTTGTTGCACGGTACTACAGTACTTCGGTTACTATGAATCTTGCTTATTCAAGATCGTTGCTTATCAAATTTGTACACAAATAAATGTTTGGTTTTAGAAAAGTTTCTGCTGTATCTGGAGATGCTAGACGCGCTTTGGATATATGTCGTCGCGCTATGGAAATCGCGGAAACACAAAGTGCTGAAACGATATCTCTTCAGGATGTAACAGAAGCTGTATCCGAAATGATTGCGTCGGCAAAAGTTCAAGCTATAAAGCACTGTTCAAGAATGGAGCAAATATTTTTACAAGCGGTATCTGCAGAAATCACGCGGACTTCGATCGAAGAAGTATATTTTAAAGATGCGTACAAACAGCTTGAATCGTTGTGCTCTTTTGATGGTTCGTTGTTTAATATCTAATAACAATTAAACAAATTATAAATTTATTGCCACTTATATTTACTCATTTGTGCTGTACAGGCATTGAAGTACCTACTCCAACGGAAATATTAGCTGTTTGCGGAAGATTAGGTGCTAATAGATTGTTAATATGCGAACACTCGAGAAATGACATATATCAAAAGCTTTTGTTGAATGTTTCCACGGATGACATTCACTATGCAATTCAGGAACTGGATTTAAATTCGAAATAACAAAGATTATTTTTCCGCTTTATAGAGCGCGTGTTGTGTGTATTCGTATTGTAACACACGTTGCGTGCTTTTTCAAAAGTGCCTTAGCACGTGAAATCATTTTTTAATGTATTAATTTTTTATTCAATCCTAGTTACAACAGATGAATTTTGTACTATAAATTATTTATCAATTAATTAAATATCTATACTTAAAACGTTAAATTTTTAATAACATTTTATGTCAAGTAACATCATACGAAACATATGTATACATATAATTTCATGTTATTTGGCACGGAAAGTTTACTTATAGATGCGTAGCAAACATCGTCGATACGATATTATCAACGTATATTTCTAAATTACGTAATTTAAAAACCTTGATCTATAAATTTTGCAGACTATTAATAAACAATCAGCAAACATATTTCTTATCGAAACAGTGTTTGATCAGAATCGATTCAAAGATACTTTCTCTTTATGTATCAAAGCAATGGTTAATGGAAATATCGACGAACAAATTTTAACGTTATACAGTGAACAAAAGTGGAAGGATATTATTAATTTAAATGTTACTTTAAACGAATCGAATAAAAGTAGATTATTTTGGGTGCTACCAACCATTAATGATTTACATTGGATAAAAGAAGTAATTGACAAACACAATCTGGTTGGAATAATAAGCATAGGATGCGGTTGTGGTGTGTTAGAATGGTTATTTAAAATGTATTCTGGTAAGATATTCATAAGTTATGTTTATAATTCATAATTGTATATAATAATAATAATAATAATAATAACAACAACAACAATAACAATAATTTTGAAGCCGAGCATTGATCAACCTCGTGAATAAAATTTTAAGTTTTAATTGTTTTATTGAAGGTTTAGACGTGATCGGTGTCGAACTAGATCGCTCGTGGTGGTGTAGCAAATATTCGCCACCTTTATTTTTAAAGAATATTGTTTTTGTCCGTGAAAATGACACGAATAATTGTTTTCTATCGGACAAACACGCTCTACTATTTTGTTATTTTAACAATGGATCAGCGTTCTCCAATTATATCGATAATAATTATAAAGGGAATCTAATTTTTGTTATCGGACCGAAAGTAAATGAACATCGTTGGACGGATCCGATGCCATTCGATAAAAAATTTAACGAGTACGGTTGGAAATTAATATGTAAAAAAGAAATGGAACGAACAAACGATTACATTACGGTTTATAGCAAGTAACCGAACCTATATAATATGAAATAAAGTATGTGGTTATTTAAAAAGGTTCGTGCGTTACATCGATTTCTCTGTATTTAAAAAAGAATAATTATTTCGTACATTGCTTTGAAGTTATCTTCGATAATCGAAATTCGATTGTTCGATTATCGAATTGTGATCGGGTACATATCTTCAACTCCGATAATAGATTATAGTTTGATCGCTACATTTTGTTTAAAGTGTCAATATTGTTAATGTCATCTTGTTGCGTATCTAATACATCTATACCTCTGTAAGGACCGAACTTGTAAAATAAAAAAATATGTCAACGGACAAGGACGTTAGTACGTTGAAGGATCAAAGTGGAAAAAACAAGCTCAAAGTTTGCTGTCCATTTTGCACGTCGTTAATACTTAATCCTGGCGTAGGCCGGCTAGTTAATATCGAGGTGATCACTTGCCATTTTAATCGCGATAAATAAATATAAAAGTTAAATTACGATAAAGGTTAACATTCCTCGAAGTTTCCTTAAATGTTGTACAGTAATAATATAGATAGATTTGTGTTCCGTTATAAACCTAACCTAAAAAACTTCTTTATCTCGCGGTTTCTTTTTTATTCGTTTCTTTGTAATTACTCGAACATAAAATATAATGAAACATAAGATGTTTAGTAGTTAAGCTAAGGTGTGTGATATAACATTTTAGTTTAATCTGCCCTGTACACACCGTAAGGGAGAGGGTGAAGCTGATCAGCAGGAATTAATAACCGATTATTGGTTGGTGGAGACTATGTACGCGTTTGAAAATATTGGTGTTTCGCATACAGTAAACAACGTGAAATATTTAGCATGCGCAGATTGTGAACTGGGTCCAGTGGGTTGGCACGATTTATCTGGAAAGATGTCGTACATTGCGCTAAGTAGAGTTAACCACCAATGATTTATAACAAATAAAATAATTTTTTAATTTTATACCAACAGTAGCTTGATTTTTTGTCTAAAATGTGCTAGTTGTGAAACAAAAACAAAAGAAGAATCATAAAAAAGTTCGAGGAAGAATGCACGTTGCTGTTTAAGTTGATAATTTAATGTTTAATCACGTACGTTACAAACACAGCCGATAAATCAGATAATCAATCGTCGTTACGATATAATGATTAATAAATTACGCTTACGATTAGAAACGATTTATCAATGTACTTAATTATGCATTTATGATTTTATCATAACAATGTATTGATGTCTATATTATTACGACCATTGTGCCGCAAAATGTTTACGCATTCTGCGTATTGGCATAATTTTTTTACGCAACGCGTTGGTAATTCGTGGATAAGGTCTATGGGTACGCACTTGTAAATGTATATCTATATGCATATAAATCAATGTTTTTCGTCAAAAATCATTTTTATAACTTTCATTTTGCATCTTTAATATATTTAAGAGGAACAATATTATTTTTCCAATTTATACAATTTATCCAATTTATCCAATTTATCCAAATTATTCAATTATGCATAAAGAGAGAAAAAAAAAACAAAATTGTATTTGCAAAGTTTTTTGAAAAAGGCCAATTACAATGATTCATTAAAATCCTCCCCCCATCCCCGTGTCCCTCTACCACCTATAGTCGCGTTGTATTTGCGTGAAATATTGCAAAAATAGTCGCGCCTTCGTTTCAAACTACGTATGCCATGTCGGCCTTGCTAATAACATCACAGGCTTTTTATTTCTTATCTGTTTCTTCCTTTCTTCCTTTCTACCTTTCTTCTCACTATATGTATGTTCGTGTGTGAGTTTCCTCGAAGTTAAACGTGCATAACATGTAACTACAAACGAGTAATCTATTTACGATAATTAGAAATAACAACTGCAACGGTGAACAACGTTAATTGTCATATAATTATGCGATAGCGTTGTCGATATCTATGATAACAATGTATGATAAAATTTCCATTACGATGATGAATAAAATGACGACAAACGACGATAAACTTAACGATGTAACAATATTCGTAAAACAGTAGAGCTTGTAATAAATAATAAAGTGTCGATAAATAGTAACGGTGAACAGTATCGGACCAACGATGCGAAAAAATTCTATACTACAATTTTTTTTTTTTTCTTTTTTCTTTTTCTTTTTTCTTTTTTCTTTTTTCTTTTCTTTTTTGTCAAAATTGCATACAATACTCGAATTATATTAATCAGCAATGTAGCAACATTTGTAAGATTCGTTTAATACGATTTCCTTGTCTCTACGGTATTGATCGCCATTTCTTTTCTTCTGATTTTTGTTTTGTTTTGTTTTGTTTTTTTTCTTTTTTGCTCTAGACCTCGGATGGTGTAGATTTTTCAAACTTAGTATTTTCAGAAGCAAATCAATCGATATCAGGTATTAAAGTATCTGTATCTTACATCGCGTTACACGGAATCCCTATTTTCTATCCGTGTTTTCGATAGATGCAGTGAAAATGTACAAAAATAACAAGAATATAATCGGGTAGACCAGAGAATCGAACATATACACGTGAATATTTATGCCACCGTAACAGTCCGATAATCGTCGCTAATTTTTGTCCAATCAATTTTCAAAACGATAACGCTAATAGCGCTACTAAATTTCAGACACATGTACCTTAATATATACATGAAACTTACATGCCTCTTTTCTTTTCTCTTCCATTTTCTATACAAAATCATTCACCGTATTATTATTGGGTAGTCGAAATACCATAATATTCGCACAACACTAGCTATTTATGAAGCTTCGCGTTACGTTCTCATTCGATATCGTCGCAATTATATTTTCATTTTTTCTCCTAAAATTGTTCTTCCGACTATCTTTAAGTATTCCATAACGTTTCAATGGCACTCTGACAATGAGTAGTAACTTTATTTCTCGTTTCCTCTTCGTTCGGACGAGAAAGAATAAGCGTAATCAAATTCGTCGGATTCAACGAAATGGGTATACGTGTATCTGTACACGTACAATACGGTTTAAAAGATACGAGTTGAAGAAATTAAGTTAACATACCGTTACAAATTGACAGACTGACAAATAACTCGCAAGTTTTATAAAAGTGAAATACTAATTAACGTTAATTCTGTTGTTCTGTCATTTCAAACGAAACGAGTTCTTTTGATTATTGTGTTCTATGAAACAATCTTTTGAACGACAGAAATGCTTTCTTGTATCTTATTTCAAAAAATGTGCGAATTTGCGTGGTTTAAACTCCGTTAGTGCGAAAAGCCACGTGCAACGAATTATTTCTCGACAACGATTGATTAGCCTAAAAAAGATTCGATGCGAAACGCAGGACGAAAATACGTCTGTTTTTAAATATTTAACTCTGTGACATTCTCAGAGATTTTTTTTTTTCCGTTTTTTTTCTCTTTTTTCTTTTTCGTATTAAAGTTACTCCTTCGTTTCTTTTCTCTCGCATTAATTCGCTGTTCTATCTTAAGATCTTTCAGTTCATCGTACCGTAGAAACTTAGTTGAAATAATTTCTATCTCGACCAACGATTTTTTAGGGATCGATGTGTTTCGATCCGGTGAATCACGAAGCATTTCGGTCACCATTTACGAGAACGCGAATCAAAATGCATCCACTGGATGTATTTTCGACGATATAATAATGCCGATGGATTAAAAATCAACTAGAAACGTATCGGCACAAGCTGTCTAAGCTTCTGATAAAGATACAGTGTATGCGATTTAAATTCAAACCGTTGAACGTTCATGATCGACGACGACGATCAAGCTGGTAGCGTTTGTATATTCGACATGATTCATCCTTCGTTTCGCGATTCTCTTCTAACATTTTCCATACTATTTTAACGAACCGAATATTTATATACATTATATTCCAGTAGAATATAGATAGAGTCGCTTAATCCGATCATTGAATAATATGTTACATTATAGAGAATAGAGAGTGCTAATTCGTATATTATTACATTAGGAATGTTAGCGGCAGTAATAAAACTAATTGTAAGAAGTATACGAATATTAGTAATTTTGATTGGCAACATATTCTCTTTGATTTTTATGCGTATATAGTTCGGCAAAAATAGAATCGTCGTTGAGGTTGAAACGAGGTTGAAACGAGGTTGAAACGAGGTTGAAACGAGGTTGAAACGAAGGGTGAATCGATTCTATGCGTTCTCGTAGGAGGCGTCGCACAAGTGCAGCTAATTAAGTATAGTATAACGCTAAAGATTTAGGATTACGTGTTTTGGTCCGTGGAGTATTAAACGTTAACGACATTAATTAATTAATATATCAATGCATCCTATCATCTAAAAGACTGCTTCTCCACTCAGGGCAGGTGACGACGTGTATAAAACGTAGCAATAGGTAGTCAACGTTCATCCCTTTTTAATCGACTCGTCACCAATTTCGGCGAACTTTTCCAACATCTTTTTTTCTTTCCGTATGCGTTGTGTCTTGGTTATATCTTATATCTTACAGACTAAACAAATTCACCGAGTTTGGATGGAGCGATCCTTTGATACGATTAAACGACCTTGACGAAATATAATTTTCCACTAGATGAATCGAATCGTTCGTTTCTCGATCGGAAAGCTCGGGGCTTTACGCAATATTCGTTGTGTCGATTACGCGTCATTCTCGGAGAATATAATAAGAGAAGCTTATTTTCCATTATCATCTACGGTTCTAATTATCGTAATCATAATAAATATAACGATACGGTATAATTATATCGCTCGTATCGTGTCTCTTGAAAGTCAAGCCTTAAGGGAATGAACGTTGGTTTTTTTTTTTTTTTGCTCTAGATTCAATAACATCGCGCGTGTAATTTTTGAATCGATATTAAAGGATCAAAAGTATTATAAAATCGGAATCAAAGTGAGAGAGTGGTACGTTTGCGATCGATATAATTATACAAAATTTGATTCTGATTACTCTAGACACGTAAAACGCAATACATTTCTGTTTTTCATGTAAGTTTTATACGTTGAGCTTGGTGAAATCATTAAATTTCTTCCCCTTGATCCTTTACTCGAAGAAAATTTTTTTAACGATCGACTCACAATTTACCCGAAACACGCGAGCAATCACGACTCTGTTAATTCTGCTTAAGCACGATCGACGGTGGAATATTTTGGTCTGGCTGTTAATATTGCTGATGAATTAAATGTGGTTTGTTCGATTTAAAATCGGTTCGTGTCATCCTTAGATAGTTTTTAGCCACTTTATCCTATATAATTCCATCGAAAGTTTGCGTTAAGAATAACGTTTACAAATAGCAGTAACGATATAGGTAGTACGATAGTAGCGGTAATAAAAATTACTTTTTAACGGTAACAATAGCAACAGCAATAGTAACGGTCGTAGTAATAGTAATAATATCAATAATGATCACAATGATGATAATAATTAACAATAACAACAACAACAACAACAACAACAACAAGAACAATAACACTAATAATAATAATAATAATAATAATAATAATAATAATAATAATAATAATAATAACAATAATAATAATAATAATGATAGTAATAATGGTAATGTGCCGATAGTATTTAAAAATATATGGGCTACTTGGAGAAACGTCGAATATTAGTTCCGAAACTATATGTTAAGTTTCTTTTTATCGTTTCGCTTTAATTTCTACGTTCCTCGTAAGTTGTTTTTTTTTTGTTTGTTTCGTGGACAAAAAGCGTCAGCGTTGTTCCAGCACTGAATATAAGTACTTTGTTAGATCTACGCGCAAGCTTTACCCGTATTGAGTTAATTTCCCCTTGTGTGTGTTATCGTTTTATCGCTAATTTTGATCCAGCGTCGATCAAGTTATGTACGCGCATCCAAATTTGATTGAGAACAAAAAAAAAGAAAATTGCGAAAGA
Source organism: Ctenoplectra terminalis (assembly GCA_019453375.1). NCBI lineage: Eukaryota > Metazoa > Arthropoda > Insecta > Hymenoptera > Apidae > Ctenoplectra > Ctenoplectra terminalis. Next base: position 97,291 of record SMSQ01006310.1, read on the forward strand.
AACATAAAAGATTATACTATCTATGTGATTTAATGGATCGACTGGAATTCTTTACGAATTTTTTTTTTTCTTTTTTTTCTCTTTTTTCCTTTACATCGATCGTATAAGTTGAGTATAAATCGTAAAAGCTATCAATGCGAAAACTACCCTGAACGATCGAAAAACAGGTATACATATGTATATCGTACGTTCTTACGTACGTATACGTATATGCAGTACATACCTACTGTGAAAAGTTCCGATAAAACGACGATTGATTAACCAAATTTATGTATATACGCGCACGCGCATATGTGTGCATGTGTATGCGTATGCGTATGCGTATGCGTATATGTGTGTGTATGTGTGTGTTTTGTGCGTGCGCATGTGCGCGCGTGTGTGTGTATATGTTTTGTACAGCGGAATTGTATGCTTCGTAGCTTCTGTCCTCTTAATTGAAAGCGAACGTCTTTTTAAAGGTCTACGAATATAGAGCTAACTTGCGATTACGCTGGTTTTGCCGCGGTATCGTAATCGGTAAAGTACGGAAAAAAGGTCGATATTTAAGTAAAAGGCGAATCACGAGTTAGCGATTTCATGGACGACACTTGCATCGACCTTCTCTATTTGTAGTGAGATTACAAGTATAACGTTTCTTAAGTAAATTTGATTTGTTCAGCTAGTTTTTAAAAGCATCCTCGAATTAGCGGCGTGACTATTCGACAGTAGAAGAAAAAACAAAGTTGTAAAGAAACGAATGTGCTTATGAATCCGTATTTTCGTTTATCTACTTCGTTTCTTCACTCACTCACTCTCCCTCTCTCACTCTCTCTCCTTTCACTCACTCTCTCTTGTTCCTGCTCTTGTTCTCTCTCTCTCTCTCTCTCTCTCTCTCTCTCTGTGTGTGTATGACTTTCGTCAATCTTCAACCGATTCGAGTTTTTTTTCGATAAAGAGTGCTTTTAAGAATTATTACACGTGAGAAAAGACGAGGAAGAGACGAATCCACCGATTCGAGTTTTTCTGCTTTCTATTTTCTTCCGAAGCTCAAGAAAAGATGACTAGTTGAACAGGAGGTATACAATTACGATTGGACATCGGTTTTGAAACACTGCGTCGCGACCCTCTTCGATAATGTTTCGATTCTTGAAGCGGAGAAAAGATCATCGAACACTTTCTTTGACGTATCGACACCTTCTTCGACGATCATTCCTTTCAATCCGGGCACACTTTCTTTCCTCGGATTAGCTTCGAATTTTCTTTAATAAAATCGGGCAACATAAATCGCGCCAAGAAATATGGTTTTCAATGATCGATGGTGGAATTGTTTCGACTACCTCCTCTGGTGCCGGTCTACGAACTGCCTTTGTAGTGGATGAAGAAAAAGGTGAGGAACATGAAATAAGCAACCGGAAATGTAATTCTTGCTATCACGTCGATCGTCTTTGCCACTCTTATTGGATGCGGAGGCTCCTTTTTTCTTAGCTAAAACATAAGCGTCGAAATATAACTAGTTGTCCATTTATCTATTAAACGACTAATATCGATCCCCGCAACGTCGATACGCATATAGGAATATAAGAATATAGGTAATTAAGGTACCTCGGCTGTGCATCCATTGGTGGCCGTATGAGTGCAAGGATTGGGTCCACAGTTGGTGCAGGTTACGATCTCGTTCGGTCCTGTCGTAGTTCCGGTCGGTGGACCACCCTCTCGCTTCTTTTTACCCTGCGACAGGGTCTCCGTAGAAGAAACTTATATTCTTACGATCTTTCGTCTAAACAACGATCCATCCTTCGACCAATTTTTCTATCCCTTTCCCTTCTTTCAGCGTTTCGTTTCCTTCTTTTTTTTCTTTTTCCTCTTTGTTTCGTTTCTTACGGTAAAGGTGACCGATATGTCGGCGGTGGTTACGATTCATCGTTAAACGACAAGTAGAGAATTGATAATGCAGAAGAGCCAATGATAAAAGAATAAAAAAAGAAAGAACTAGAAAATTTCGCTTGGACAACTTGTTGTTTCGTTAGATAATTTGAAGGAAATTTTGTTGGATAGGTAGACGATCATCGGGTTTGTTCAGCTTCTAGCGATAATCGACCGTTCGAGATGACAAGCATAAGTAAGTTAAGCGTGATAAAGGCTTTGATCGAGGCGAACAAGCTTGCACGTAGAGGCGTGAGATTATTTGAAAAGTTCGCGCGCACAGACACATCGGCCACCGTCTCGTTGTTCGAAATCATCGTATAAATTACCAGTGATACTCCTTATCGCAAAACAATCCCATGTGAAATGCGTGTTTATTAGAAGCTCGTATATTTTTCCTCGTACAACGAGAGCATAATTATGTTAGAAGTAAGCGAGGAAAATATCATACGTTCACTACACCTATGGATTACGATTTTAATCAAAGTTGAACAAACAAACGTTATTAAATCGATACCATTATTTGCAAAATTGTTACACTATAAAAGCAAGCGAGTACCACCACCGAGGCACGGGAGAAATCGTCTCCATCGGAAAGTCATCGTTTCGAGCGAAAACGAACTCTCCACGTATGAACATTGGACATTTTATGTTTTTGATCGAAAAGCGAATCGTTGTTTTCCTTAACGATACATCTTGTACGTATATGGATCAATACTTTCGTGCCTCTGCGTATAATTTACGAATTACATGCCGTATAACGTCTACGTTTTACATTGCCGTACATCGGACTCGAACCTATCGATTTTTCACTATTATTTTTATTTATAATTATCTTTTGCTATCATCGTTTTAATAAAAAAATATCTCGATTCCGATGCGAACGACACTTTCTCTTTTAACGACTCTATATCTTTAAGTCGTCGTTTCGACGAAATTTTTTTTCCAGGTTTTCCGAATAACGAATCATCGGGTCGTTCGATTTAAAATCCTCTTTGCGATTTTCCCACAGTTTAATACTTCCCTTTATTATCCCTGTGTTTTGTTTTTTTTCCTTTTTCATTTTTTTAAACTAATATTTTTCATTAAACTGGGCGAATCCCAAAGCGGATCTTTGTCCTGATCAGTTGCATTTAAGAAAGGTATTTTATATCAAGCTTATGCTACATGTCAAGCTTCAATCGGGATAAATTCAATGGCAAAAAGCAATTATCGATGTCACGATCAATAATATATATATGTATATATATATATATATATTTAAATATAATAATATAATATATATATATATATAATATATGATACGGCTGATTATGATTTAACGTTGATCTCGGTTAAGCGGAATGAAAGGTAATTGAATGTCAAATACATTATACAAATGGAATGACTCGTCGCGAGGCTATTATTCCGTATTTTTAATTAGACATGATTAATGGTCATCTTTTTATCCGCGTTGTTCGTTTTGGAAATGGGATTTCATTTGTTATCGTGAAAGGGATGAAAAATGATAAACCTATCGATAAAAACGAATAACTATCGTCTAAATAAATTTTATCGCTAAATCAATTCCGTTAAGAGAAAGAAAAAAAATATATATTGCGAATAAAATTTGTTTCTTGTTGTATTTGTTTAGCCAAGTTTGATGCTACGAAATGTTAAGATCGTTGGTTTGTCGGATGGTAAAAATGTTTGATCGCTTGATGATGATTTTGCAATGCCGAAGCGACTGACAAAAATCACTCGTAGGTTTCTTCTTGAGTCGAGGATTTTTTTTTTGTTTTTTTTTTTTCCTTTTATGTTGGCCTATCATGGAGTTGGTCCGACGAAAAACGATCGACTCGAAAAGAAAAGCATTGCTTACAAATCAAAGGATACAAGCGAATTATAATTTTCTTATCGTTACTATAATTTTCTGCCAAATCAATTCTTTATTCGAGCAAAGCTTACTCAAGGAAAATTCTTTCTACCGCGTAGCCTACCGTTCCCAATACTCGCAAACTATCTGTACGCGCATTTTTGATACGTGATTTAAAAAAAAAGAAAGAAAAATAAATGCAAAGTACTTCGAAAGTATGAAAAATATTTGTTTCTCGATCCTTCGATCTGCAAGAGATTCAGCGAATGTTCGGCTCGAGTAATCGCTTTTACTGGCACCGTTCGTTTTATCGAGCAAACCGCTAGAGCAATCAAGCGACATCGAAACGCAGAAAAGGAAAGGATCACGCGGGAAGCTTTGTTTCGAACAAGCGCAACATTTGAAAAAGAAGAAGAAGCGATAATTAGCTCGACAGTATGTATGCGTTAACGTAAACTGTAGACTAATCGATCGTTTATCTATACTCACTGAGAACTGGAGTTTTAAAATTCGTTACTCGAGAGTAATCGGTGATTTGAACTCGATTCGCGCGGTACCAAAGAATCGTATAGTCTCATCAAGGCAACATGGTATCGTGTAATCGGACAATGTATTACCGAACGTTTATCGTGCGTGTGCAAAGGACACTTTTCATGCATCGCATGCGTTTCGTGCGTTTCATGCGTTCCATGCGTTCCATATATTCCCTGTCATCGATTCAAAATACGGATTCATGCACGGCCATAACGGCACGCCCATTTGGATTTACCAGTTTCTTTGAAATTTTTCAATTTCTAGAAGGAGAATTTTCAATTTCGTTGAAACACGAGGACCGAAAAGAGAGTCGGTCGATTCCACGAGTCTCGTAAATCCAACGTACGTCTCGTTCGACGAGGTAGAAACAAGCGCAAGGATTCAGCGGGCAAGATTCTACCGATCTTAAGCTACTCTTTAATTCTATCTTTTCTTGTGCAGATTGCACGCCAAATTCAACGTTGTACGCTGAGATTGTCATGGTAATGTTCGGCGAAAAGTGTTTTTAACGATCGAGAAAGAAAAATCTCTGAGAATTTTACGGGATTCTGCAAAGCTCTTACGTATTTGCATCCTTCTATATTTCATGCAGCGCATGCGTTTAATCGTGCACCGTTCGAAGAGTATGGAACTGAGACTACACCTCTATTAGGAACAGGAGAAGGAGAGAAAGAACAACAGAATGAAAGAGAGGACGAGAAAGATAAATATAGAGCGAGAGAGAGAGAGAGAGAGAGAGAGAGAAAGAGAGGAAGAGAAGTGGTTACAGCACAGGCAGGAAGAGTATAATTAGCAAATTAGGGATCGTTGAGGTGTCGAGAGGGGGCGTTCGTCGATGAATATTTTGTATCTCCGATGAAATTTTTCGATTCGATTCGACGAGCCAATTTGAGAAAAAGAAAAGTCGCGTTCGACTCGAGATACACCTTGAACGAAATTGAAGTTACTTATCCTTAGTTCGATCGAAACATCCCCACTCGACAAGTTTTTAATAATACGCGCAGCGAAGGAGGGCCAGAGAAAGATAAAGGTTTTTTGGTTCTCTCGAACGATAGTAAGAGAGAACAAGTGTTCGTGTTACGGTGTGTGAGTGTGTGAGTGTGTGGGTATGTTGGATAATGTGGTGTAGGCGTGTACGTATTATGTAGGTTCGTGTAGTTCATCAGAACGCGGTTAGGACCTTGCACGTGCACACCAGTTTTTCCGAATGATTATCCCAAAGAAAGAACGAGAAACAGAGAGAATGAGAAAATATGAAGGAACAGAAGTTGCAACCACGCATCACGGTTTCTCGTTTTTCAGTTTCATTGAAAGTGTTTCCGCGGATAACGAAACGTGATCGAGTTGAATCGAATCGAAGCTAGAAATATTCTAACAATAAGGGTATTCGGATAACGCGCCAAGTCGTGACCGCGCCCTAATGCTACGGGGGGTCTTACCAAGGGGCTGGCCAATATTATCCCTATCCTGCTGAGCACCGCTGGGAGCCGCTGCAACATCACAGACACCAAACAAAGAGACTTACTCACCAACATTTCCACCAACCAAATGCTTACTAATCGTGTGTGTATATATATATATATATATGTGTGTGTGTGTGTGTGTGTGTGAATGTGCGTGTGCGTGTGTGTGTAACAACGTGTTTGGCTTTTCTTTATCATCGTTTTTTTCCTTTTTCTCGCTTTTTTGTCATTTTTTTCTTTTCGTCTTCGTTTTTGTTTTCATTTTTGTTTTCGTTTTCGTTTTCGTTTTCGTTTTCGTTTTCATTTTCGTTTTCGTTTTCGTTTTCGGGTTAGGAAAGAATATCATTTGCATTTTTTTTCCATTTTTCGCATCTTTTTTTCCTGAACCGTTTTATCGTATCTCTTATTTTCTTTGCTCACTTTTTTCGTGCACTTACTTTTCTATCGGCACGTGATACAACGAGATACAATACGGTACAACGCGACAAAGCTAGGGCGTTATTCTTGTTTTGTCGATGCAAGATTCAGAACTTTTGTTTTCTTACTCGCGAAAACAGTTACCGTGTCGATGAATTTACTCTCATGTGTTATCTACTTTATGTTTCCATCCACGAGACAGCGATTGTTTTTGTAAAGGTAAACGATTTAGGGTCGGCGAGGCCGATTAAGGTTAACAGATATTCGATTATTGCATTAGCCTTGCTCTTCGACGTTTAGATCATTTACGACTCAACGTTTCACGACTCAACTCTCGACAAATGGTACATGCAAAAACACAAACGCAATACAATCTGCCAGCGAAGTAGCAACTTGGTCGTTCAACCGGCTGTATTTCTCACGATCCCGACAGAACCGCAAATAAAAAGGGAGGTAATGGTTCTACCATTGTTGGCATTGCGTTAATTCGTGCACGCGTACGCGGTGCGAGCATAAATCTCCTTTTCGATAGAAATCGATTCGCTCGCTCAAAATTTCTATGCGCCAATATGCCAACAATTGTACGTCAAGTATAGGAAAGAGAAAGTTTTTGTAAAATGATCGACTATCGGAGACGATGGTGCAGGTCGGTATTCGAGAAAGAAAAAACCATATTACTGTTCGGGTTAGAAAAAAAAAAGAAAAAAAAGAAAAAAAAAAAATGTAAGGATAAAAAAGAGAAAATAGAGAAGATTATACAAAGAACAAGAAGGGACAAAGAGTGTGAAATTGTTGGAGACATGCAAATACTGCAGCCTCGATCGAATCCGACGAGGGTACGAAAAATTAGCGGAATATCGTACACGAGTTGGTAACTTTCTCCTCGAATGTAATTTTATCGATATTAAAATAATTCAAATCGTTTTAATCGCTTTCTGACATTCGCGGTTTACTCGTGCCGATTATCCGCTAAAGTTCCTACCATCAAAGCGTATCGTATCGCACGAATCTCATCGAGCGTACCGTCCAAATTAGAATAAGAAAAACAAGTCGTGAGATCTTTTCGAGAGAAAGAGATTATCGAAAGAAACTATGTATAAACATAGGCGTAAAGTTTCGAGAGATGCAGCGATTATTGCATAACAAACCATATCGTGTCTGTGCAATGTTCACGTTAACGAGATCATGTGTGCACGCGATTGATACACGATTAAAAAGGAATAAAATTGTTATCTCAGCGATTACTCGATAAAATACTAATATTGTGATTACCTCTGAGCCGCGATTCAACTGTAAATCGAAGCGATTTTTTATTGCGTTCGCATCAATGCGATCGTGTCTTCGCTTTTAG
>SMSQ01006310.1:111199-134727 GCA_019453375.1 Ctenoplectra terminalis
TTTTTTTTTTCTTTTTTCTTTTTTCTTTTTTCTTTTTTCTTTTTTCTTTTTTCTTTTTTCTTTTTTTAACCGAAACCCAGCCAGGTAGAATACAATCGGACACTTGTTTATAAGTGTTACGTATATATAGTTTACTTCTTCGACTACTGTAATATACGTAGGTAATCTACCTGGACAGGTCTCGAAATCAAACCGATTAGATTATCTTGAAAGTTTTTGAGATTTATAAACTAATCTCGTCGGGAAAACGTAACGCTGGTTCCGTACATATCGGATCGCATACGGTACTTTTTTAACGATCTTTACACGATTTTGACACGATACGATACCTGCGCTGTCTTTTCCCATGACTTTCGCTTGTTCCACTCCCTGGATAGCTTTGTTAAAGAGAAATGTTTTCGAAACTACCTTTCAGAGATTTACGATAAACGCAGCGATGTCTATTTGAAAGAAAAATAACGAGGAGTTATTTATATTCCGCGGAGTTATGTGCTTCGAAAAAATTAAACGATGCAAAGCCTCGGAACTTCCAGGATGATCCAATGACAAGGCGGTTAGTGTGATCAACTCAACGACAGTATAGAAGATTAACTCGAATCTTGGAATGCGTATACAAGCGACATTAAAATCATTTTTGCGGGCTAACGAAACGGCCGTGTTTGGTGCATTGCGACAGTACAGAAGCGTGTCATTTAAAGATGCAGTAAGAATCGTAAAAGAAAACCGACAACGAATAGAAAGTGGCATAATTATAGCGACATTTTTCATTGTATTCATTTCGACGATAATTTGATAAACCTAACCACGCGTTTATTACATCGTTGTATTACGATTGTCGTCGTTTCCTTTTTTGAACGAAATCGTATTGAAAACAGACCTTCAGAGGTAGAAGCTTAACTCTGCCAGCACCGAACGGTAACACTCGAAGTTCTATTATCGAAGTTTTACTCTGAATTCGAGATAGTTGAATTTTTTCAGTTCGAATTTACAGATTTTTCTTATTTTTTTTTTCCTCCTCTCTTAATCGTAGGTACTCATTTTAAGACACAGACTGTGTTAATTCGATGACTTACCTCTCCAGCTTACTTTGATCGGACACGTGATTGTCTGGTTTTTAATGAGGTATGCGTTCAACGACGTCAGGCTCGGACTTTTTCGCAAGGTTCCCTCGTCGTTCTTCCACACGTACGTGATCGCTGTTTGCTCGTACGATACTAAAAGAAAGAAAAGAAAAGATGAAAAAGGAGCGGATCGAGAAGAAGGATGTTAAAGAATAATGTTAATGTTAATGCAAAATCGTTCGATTCACTTACTGCTCTCAATCGCGAATGAACACAGTGGGTCATCGAAGGGAAAGATATTGAGTCTACCTTGGCAGGATAAAATGAGATGACGCCTATAATAATCGAAAGTTTTTTCACAATCCAGTTCTGCGCTGCTCCGACACGATCGTAGGATCATTTGGTCGAGACTTTCGTTCGTTATGTTCGCAAACTGTTATTCGCGAGTAGGTCCGTTAAGCTTTGTCATGAAACGTGCCGGTACGGAATTGCACGAGGCAAATTATCGTTTCGTTCTATGTATTATATATACGTATGGCTCGTGTTTTCGGTTCATCGACTACCGATCAAATCTCTAATCGATCGCTTTAATTTAAGGATAATCTCAGAAGTGGAACCGATGACCAATCGCGACGCGAACAGCTCGATCCTGAAAGTCTCGACGTTGAAACGAAGTAGTGATCGAGCATTGATTTCGAATAGAATAAAATAGAATAGAATAGAATAGAATAAAACAGAACAAAATAGAGGAATAATATAAATAGAAGAAGAATAAATACCGCATAAGGTAGTTGACCGTGCCGTTGCGGTATATACGAAGGGCGAAGTGAACGGGTATAAGTGGGTCTTTAAAGTCTCCGTGCATTATGAAGTACGTGTCCGGCAACCAGATATCATTGTAGTGATGAATCGCATTCAAGAATTCGTATTGCGATCGGTTGCTGTAGCGCAGTCGTGGGTCATACCACTGTTGTTGGAGCAAGAACTCCACCTCGTATTTCTGTCGAAAAAAAAACAACAACACGAGAACCGTTACGAAATCCTAGAGATAAAAATTTAGCGAAGTAGACGCGCCTAGCGTGCTCCAACATTTTCGATGCACCTGGTCGTCAAAAAAAATTATTAATCTCGCCATAAATTTGAACGATCAAGATTATCTCGTTGAACGAACAAACCGTAAAATAAATCACATAAATTAGATAAAATTTGAATTACCAAGCTGGACTCATCGGGAGAAGCCAAACTTAGCAACAGCACGCTCACGTTTACGGTCAAGGTTCCTGAAACACAGTGTACCATTTAAATTAATGGCTCCATTGGACATTTTTTGAAGCAGTCACGAGAAGAGCACACTAATTTGAGAAAACATTCTTCGGAAGGAAGGAATAAAAGGGAAGGGTAGGAACAAAAAGCGGTACGACTTTTAAACTTGCGGCTAAACTTTTAACTTCAACATCATTTCGAAACATCGTTTCAACGCGTTCGACATTAAGCGACAGCGAACCAGAAATAGCATTGATTTCTTTGACTAGTACGAGTGAATCGGATCGAAGCCAACTGTTCCGAGCAAAATCGATCGTTCCGTTTCGATTATAAGATCAGCCTTTTCTTTTATTTAATCTACGTCTGCGTAAGCTGTCGCTGTTATTGCGAAAGCATCGTTAGAGCCATGCTGTGCACATGCTGCGACTAATTTCGTGTTCGTAGGTATCAGTGTGAAGCTCGTAATCGGAGAGTCAGGACTCGAGAATCGGTATTGGCGAGAGGCGCGACACCGTGGCTCAGTGGTGTTCGATCGAGAAGAGAATCGCTCGCAATGGAAACGGAGACGGAGACGGAGACGGAGACGGAGACGGAGACGGAGACGGAGACGGAGACGGAGACGGAGACGGAGACGGAGACGGAGACGGAGACGGAGACGGAGACGGAGACGGAGACGGAGACGGAGACGGAGACGGAGACGGAGACGGAGACGGAGACGGAGACGGAGACGGAGACGGAGACGGAGACGGAAACGGAAACGGAAACGGAAATGAAAACAAAATGTCTGATCAATGATGCGCCTGATGCGCTTGATGCGCGGTGTTTCCGTACTAAAACGATCAATTTACACCGGCTTGGTCGCGTGTCACAAGCTTAACGAGTCCCAACCACCGATTCAATTGGCAACGCATTCAGCTACGCAAAGACATGACAAACGCGAGTGTGTTTAGAACGCTGGTGTGCAGAAAACGGGTAAAAGTGTGGAACAGGGATGGAAAGTGATGTCTAGAAATCGTATCAATGATCGAGGAACACTATCTGTTGGCTTCAACTTTCCTTTTGCTCGCCCCAAGGTTTCTTTTTCAGTGATAGAACCGTGTTCGACGATCATACTTGTTCGCGAAATTTACGCTTAATTTTATCGTTTATGAAAAGAAAAAGGAAAAGGAAAAGAAAAAGAAAAAGAAAAAGAAAAAAAGGAAGATAGAAAGAAAGAACAAAAGAAAGAAAGAAAGAAAAAAGAAATCGATCGACGCGTTATCGAGCCGTAAATACGCCATCTCGTTGCCAATTTTCGATAAGATCCGGTGTATTATTATACCAGTAAATTAGCGTTAATCGGCTCGCACATCGGACACGAACGTTACCCGGCTTGAACAAAAAATGTTGCAGTGTAATCCTGCAATTGACAAGCAATACTTTTACGTTCTTTTAACACGAATGTCACGACGTACTCTTATCGATCGATCGTTTTACGTTGTTCAAAACTCGAAGCAACATTTTACGCAGCAACGTAGGAAGTTTGTCGAACAGCAGAATTGTCGCGTGCATTATGGTTGTGCGCGTGTATTTTCACGCATTAGCGGAATCGATCGAATCTCGAAGCGTCTCGAAGATCCAACTCGTTTCCTCGAGCACGAAATTTGAGTTCAAATTTTTCAGAAACAAAAAATCGAGAGGAACTTTCAGAGCGGTTCTTCTCTCTCTCTCTCTCTCTCTCTTTCTCTCTCTATCTCCCCCTCTCTCGCTTGCTAATTGGGACATCGAGGATAAAAGATGTAGTTCCGATTAAAAATTAATCGACCTATAAGCTCTCGTACGAAAATTCGACGAGCAACCCATTCAGGATTCGATTCCTGTATAGTTATCAGTAGTATCGTCGCGATCGAAGAGGTTTTCGGTCGATTTTCGGTCGTTCGACGAAGATCATCGAACGGACGGACGAAACGGTAATAACGATTCGCGAAAGAGAGGAGAACCGCGGAAACTGAATGGGTCGAGTCGGATGAAAATCGTGGTAGCCTTAATTATTTCTCTAGACGAGGTTACGAGAGAAGTAAAAGCAGAAGGACGGACCGCGAAGGTGGGTGCGAAGGTGTTGGTGCGACGTGTAGTGGTTATTGTTCTGGTTCTTGTACTGGTTCTTGGGGTCGTTAGAGGAGGTCGACGACCGGTTCGACAGGCCGGTGGCATCACCAGGCCATCGCATTCCGCAGCAGAAATCCGCATCTGTAACACCCAACAACCCTTGCCCACGTCTCATCCTTTTTCTTATCGCTTATTACTATCGATCGGTATAACTGTTCGATCCTACGTTCGCTGTTTATTCATTTACTCTTTGTCGACTTCGATACAGATAACCTTTTTGCTCTTTCTATCTTTAATTGCACAATACTACAGTATCTAGGATGTAACGATAATAAGAAGAACAGCAGCAACGATATCAGGATAATAGTGACGATAATAAAAGAAAAATAAGAATTCCGACAAGATTTTACATATATCTAAGTATATACGTTATCCGATTCGTTATCCGATCGAACAGCGAAGAGAATAGCAACGGGAAGGTGGAGGTTGTAAATTTCGTTAGAGTCTCAGTGTGTGGATTTCTGTAACACCCAACAACTCTTGCCCACGTCTCATCTTGTTCTTTGCGAATCTACGTATATCTAATGAAGCGAAACGTCTACCAAGATACAAGTATCTAGTGGCCCGAGTAATTCCTTTCTTCTTTTCAGGGAAACCAATGAACGTTTCAACTTCATCGAATCGATAAAAAAACAACGCATCCCCATCGTGAAAGACAAATATTTTCAACGTTGATTTTCCCGTGTAAACGTACGCCAGTTTGTCCAGGTAAACGATAAGGGCGTAACGATAGATTTCCAATTAACGCACACAACCAACTGGCTTTCGACCCGTTTAGAGGGCCCTTGTCAAATTCTTCACGAGAACGTATCCTGGTTTATCAAACATACAGGCTCTTTCTATCTAACTTTTGCTTCTTCTATGAACGTGAACAGTCGATTCAGTTTGTAAAGAACAAAAAAGGAAAGAAAAGGAAAGAAAAGGAAAGAAAAGGAAAGAAAAGGAAAAGAAAGGAAAAAAGAGGAAAAAAGAGGAAAAAAGAGGAAAAAAGAGGAAAAAAGGAAAGATAAGAAAAACATAAAAGTAGAAAATAAAGTGGAAACGAATGAAGAAGCTTTTGAAAAAATCGAGATTACATTGAAAAAGAGTCAGGAAGCTGCAGATTGCGAGGTATACTCATTCTGACGAACTCTGATTAATACAGTTCCCATGCAATTCGAATTTGCGTCTCGTTCGTTTCGTTACCGACACGACTTTCTTCATCCTTTCGATTAATTTCCGATTTTATTCCCGTTCCGTGCGGTGAGCTATTTTTTAAATATTCAATTTTGTTCCAATGCTTATTACTTCTTTCGTGCTGACACTGAGATTTCTCTTTTTCGGCTTATTCCTATTTTATCAGTCTTATTTGCTTTAATGTCTGCCACTAGAGTACGAAGAAGCCGTACGTTTAGCACGAAACAAGTAATCGACGCGTCTCTTTCGTCGTTCCAATTGAAAATGTTTCGCAGCATTGCAGAGAAAAGCAGAGAGAATCGATACGCGGTTGTTTTTAGTAGCTCCGGTTCTCGAGGCTCGTCACCATCCTTTCTTTTAATCTCGCACTCTCACTCTTCAAAGCGTGCTTTCTTTACACTGGCTGGTTCAACAAATGATGCCGTTGCTCGAGGGCGTCCTGACAACTTTCCCGTTTCCCCCGATACAAAGAGAAACCGTTCTTTTGTACGCGCGATTTTCTTTGAAAAGATAAAACGTTGTTTCTCCGACAGGCACTTTGCCCACCGGACGTGCAAGTCGTTTTACACGTACACCGAAATACTTTGGCATCGATCAATTACCGATTTATACGTTGCTTATCGGAAAACGGAAATCGCTTGCAGCAATATCGAACGAAATTCCAACAGGTAGCCGAATCTCGTCACGCTTGTGTCTAAAGTTCACAAATATTATTTTAATCGCGAAGCCTACTACAATTACCCCCAACAGCATTTTTAACGCGTAAACAATTGCAAGCTACAAGCTCGCAGTTTGTTGCGGCATCGCAATAAACTTTTGACGTCTCGTCGAATTCGATAGAAGCATCTGGCTGCAAAGCTCGTTCAAGCTGAAGGTATTTCTTTTAGGAACGTGAACGACCGAATTTTGGAGATCCGCCAATCATTTGATCGTTTTCCAATTATAGGCTGCAGATTACAAACGCAACAGGACCTTTGTAGAAGGTAGCTGCATTTATTATGGATCGTACTTATTTGTGTAGTAATCAGAGTAGGAGAGCATTACGATTACACGAAACGAATACACCGCGACTATAGTTTACCGTACAGACATGCTTGTTTCGCGACACGCCGGGAAACGAACAGCCGTTTACTATATCGATGATTAATTGCCGAGAGTCGAATAAATTTACATTCGAATAAATCTGGGCCACGTACCATCGATTCGTATCGCGAATTTATACGTGCAAAGTGTGAGGGAAATATTTTCATGACGTCACTAACCAATACGATTCATTCGATTCAATTGTCACATTATGCCATCACTAACTAACCTCGTAGAATTTTCTACTTTATTTACGCACAGGACTTGGGGAACAAAGAAATAATTAGAAAATTTTACGTTAGCTCGAATTGAAATTCGAGCAACGAAACGAAAGAAATATTGATCCATTACTGGAAAGAAATTTCTAAAATGTACGAATTCGTTTTGAACCGCGATAGAAGTGTCGGAAAGTCTACTCGAGACGATTTCAATCTCGAAAAGAATTCCGGTCGCCTTAGTCGAGAGACTGCGAAATTTATTACCGGCTTGAATTGGATTTCCAAGAGAGTACCAGCGGTGAAGTAAACAGCTGGTGGCATAAACAGCCCTGCAGCTAGTGATAGAGAACCGACATTGGTCAGACGGATCTCCTGATTCGGCCAGCTAGTCTCGCTTCGCTGTCAAAAAGACTGATTTTTATTTTCTTGCTTCCTCAATTATTCCTTTCCTTTTTCTTCTTCGTGTTCTCCTTCGTGCTTTCGTTCTACCTTATTTTCCTATTTTTTCTTTACTTTCTCTTTCATTCTCTTTCATTTTCTTTCATTCTCTTTCATTCTCTTTCATTCTCTTTCATTCTTTTTTTTTCTCCATCTTCATAACAGTCTTTTCAAGTGTGCACTGCTAACGCTAATTAATTACCAAATAATAGGTCCGCCTTTACTTATAACAAATATATAATTTATAAGTACACACACGCGCGCGCGCGCGCGCGCGCACACACACACACACGCACACACATATATATATATGTTATTTCCTGAAACGATCGTACGATCGTTGATACGATACTATGTCGTCTCGCGAAACTTCTCGTCAGCAGTGCACAATGCGTAAATGCAAAGACGCGCAAACGCGTTCAACGCATAAATTCATACATGTGCAAGGAGTACGCAACGCGCGAACTCGTAGTTGGAAAGATAAGAAAAGGAAAGGAAAGGAAAGGAAAGAAAAGGTTCGAGTTAGGTAAGATAAAGTAAGAAAATTGAGTCTCAGTTTCATTCGTTCGTTCGCTCGCTCGCTCTCGTTTTCGTTCTCGTGTTGGTTTAGCGTGATCGGATCGATTTCTAATATAGAGTACCCTTTTGACGAGGGGTGAGCAGTGAGCTGTGGTTGTGTGGTGCTGTATGGTGGTAGCGGTGCCGGTGGTGTTCGAGGTGCTCTGGATGATCGGGGTCATTGGGTACGAGGTAGTCAGGGGTGTAGTCGTCTTGACGGGTGTGGGGCGGGGGCCTCAGTGTACCTTGGACCGGGGGCAGAAGCCGCTTGTCGTAACGCGTCGACAGCAGCAGGTTGTCCAGGATCTCCTTGTCCGACTTGCCTTCCTCGAAGCTGCAACACAATGTATTGTAGCTAGCCCCGAAACCACCGGATCCACGACAAATTTGTTCCTCGCTTTCCTCGGACTTCAACCCGAATCGAATGACCTCTAGCCACCTCGAAGGTCCGTTCTTTGTTAATCCATGGTTCGCGCTCTCTTGCAATCCCAGACCTCCGAGGTGTCCAAGATCGGTCTTCTGGAGATCGCAATGTACGCGATCCGTGCGAAACTGATTGCTCTCTCTCTCTTTTTTCTCTCTCGAGTGTTTATAAATTGTCTCGTATATAAAAAAGAAAAACTTAAACCATCTACCGATTATTCGTGAACGATATATCAAAAAAGTATGCAGCTTTCTAAACGCACTATATGTACGGAACAACTTCTACCTTCGAGCGTCACTGAATTATTCTGTAAACAGCTATTTAATGTCTGTTACTTCGATCGTGACTATATCACGATCACTAGGATCCAAATTTGTCTACACGAACTAAACGTTTACGATGCAATCGAAGGAAGAGGACGCTGATCGAGCGAAAGTGTTCGCGAATCGAATAATTTTCGTCTAATTTTTCCTCTACGCGCTAAGATTGCAAGATCGTTTGCACGGCTATAGTCGGGATTATAAATTTGGCACGAAGGAACATCGGTGTCACCGATGCGGTGACGGGTGCTACGAGGTTGTCGTCCATTAATATCATCGTTTCAATGGTTTCGCAACCGTTTCGCGTTGCTACGATCGCAACGACGACAACTTTATGGTCGGTAAAGTAAGTTCACAAGCATAAAAGATAATGGACAGCGAACAAGCGAACTTTCAACCTTCGACCGGCGTCCCAGTTAATAACGAGACAAGTTTGCGTAGTATTAAATGTAAAACAAGTATAAGAGCCTTTGAACGTGAAACGAGGCGACATTAACGGCGATTCTATATTCCATGCAAAGGAATTTACTCACGATTACTAAAAGTTAAGTATCGAGTACGTTTTGAATCTATCGTATCGGAACTATCGTCGCTATAATGTCACTCTTTCTCTCTCACTCGCTCATTCACTCACTCTTTCTCAATCCTATCACAAGCAACAAAGTGTTCTACTCTAGTGACACATTCTTAGCTTCTCGATTCGTTATGGTCGACAAAGTTCAATAGCAACACCAACAACAACGATAACAATAACAACAACGACAACGATAACGATAACGATAACGATAACAACAAGCCACGTAATTTTTAAATTAATAATAGCATTTGTAATGCAACGATAGATGTTTTTATATCGAGAAGTTAAGAGTAACCGGTGGTTATAGAAACTTGTAATTATTGTACATCTTATAATATAATACGTACATGTCCTCGGCACGCACAAGAGTGACAAGAGTGAGGGCAAGTGTGAGGATACAGAGGATGGTAAAGATGAGGGAGCTTGCGAGGGAGGTGAGAGACAGCGAGAGGACGGACGAGAGGCGGCCGCCACCACCCGCACACCGCCCTAGCACCACCCAACCCATTCTATGTCATCTGAAACAGAAAGCACGTTTTCCATTATTAGTATTTCCTCTGTCCGTTCGCCGATACATCGCGAATACGTCGCGAATAGGACGAAAATAAAATTTGATCCACGACGACCGGGTACGATCGATTTTCATCGGCCGGAAATTATTTGACGCGATCCCTTCCCTTCGATCTATAAGCTTGATACAAGAGCGGTTGAAAATGTTCAGCCACTATACAGATACTTTTTACCGCGATACCGAGCGCGTTAAAAGAGCGGTGAAAAGAGGCGAAAGGTTACGCTTCTAAGACCCGTGGATACACTTTTGATCTACAACCTTTTACGCGATTCATACGTATCCGACGATACCTTTTATCGGAATCCGACAAATAGGATCGAGCTACTGAACAAGAGAACTACGATTTTAAAGTTCGGGCGTTACAACTATATTCGAGAGTCTGTTTCACTTTCTTCTTACACTTAGAAGCACGAAATTATAAAAATAATAAAAATAATAAAAATAATAAAAATAAGCGAAATAGCGCGACCAATGTTCGCCTTTTCTCTTTCTTATTGCTAGATATCTCCGAGCCTGTTTTCTCTGTCGACTCACACTTTCTCTCTTCTTCGAAGACCGATGCTTTCGATCTTGTCAAGGCACAAGATAATATTTTTCTTTGAAAAATATGTAACACAACTGCAACGCGTCAAAGAGTTTGCCACGGTCTAACTTGACAGTAGAAGAAAGTCGTTTGAGTCGAGAGTCGAGCAAAGTCGAGTCATGATTCGATTGTTTTCGCCTCGTGCTAACGTTTTTCGAGCATGCTATTGTAGGCTAATGGAAGATAGTAGAGGATAGTTACAGTTTCGAATATGTTTGGGAACGCGACGAGGATCGTTTCTACTCTTTCTTCGCGACTCTTTAAGGTACGCGAAACTCAAGTTTTTGTTTCGCTCAAGACCAACTATGATAAAAGACGAACAATTGAAACACGATGAGTCGAATGTTGCACAATTGTCTCGCGAGATTTCTCACCATTCGTCAGAATATGTTTGTTAACTCGCTTTTGTTGTTAGTAGCGAGAAATTTCAACGATTCATCGGCTTGTCGTTGGTTTTCGTTTCTTTGGATGCACCGACTCGAACAAACATTCAACGAACAACGATGTCCTTAATTCACACAAATCCCATCGTTACTGAGAGCCGATAACAAGATTTTAATCGTCGAGAAAAACAAAAACTAGCCGTTTCCCGCTTTAGATTGACAATCGGTGTCTTTCAGCATTGCGGCTTCTAATCCAATATGACTAAGTCCGTAAAAGAGTGAACGTTTAGAGACAAACCTATTGAATGCTTGGTTCGTATCGATGTTCGGTTCAACGATACCACTTCGTAGCGGCAACCGTTGCACCGACCGCTACGTTATTGTATTAGCTGCGACTAATTACTTTTCTCTTATCTTACGTTCGCTCAAATTGTTCGCTACTCGAGTAGCGAAATTTTGCTGTAGCATCGGACGATACGAATTTTTCGTTTCTACGGACTCTCAATAATCCTGCCGCATTTCCACACGCGTCGTTTCGATGTCGAAAGCGATAACGATATAAACTAATTTCTAGTTGGGACAGAGATAATCGAAACAGTTCCGAGAGTATTCTACGACTAGAGCGCACCATGATTACGCCTAAGAGTTACTCTGCATAGGAGAGCTTGAAATTAAACGATTACCCGATTCAACTGCAACTGCGATTAACTAGGCTTCGTGCTTGGTGAATTTAAGATCAGTCTTAATTAGCTTGCTAAAGCGCGGATAAAACGAGCCACAAGGGACACTCGCTTTAAGATAAGAAACTCCGGTCAGAGTTTATTAACGTTCGTGGAAGAAAAATGTTCGTTACAGCCTGCTCGATTCGTTCGGTAAAATTTGTTGGAAAAACTAGAGGTGCCTCGGGGCTGGTCTGCAACGCCGGTAAAGGAAAGGTAATAACGTTGGAATGGCTTAACGCGACACGTTCCAGCTTGCTTAACCAACCCCGACTAGTTTTCTCGCGTCCACAGGATCGGCCTCTTGAAACTCGCTCCAGGCACTTTCACAAGTGCCACGTGTTTGCCATCGCTTGCTCCTCGAACAGTTTAAATTGCACCAGTAGAATCACGCACGGTGGTGATTTTACACAAATCATCGGAAATCAACCAGTTGCACGCGCTTTCGTTTCCACCATCGACGCTTCTCCGCGCCTCTACCGTCGTTATTCGTATCCGCTAATCGATACTGATATACCTATTTCTAGTTTACCTCCTAGGATTAAAACAAAACTCAACAATGAGTCTTCTAAACGAGGACAATCGGAGAAAATTTGTTTCTTCATTGGCCCTTGTTTCTCCGAACCAAGCGAAAAATTTTTCTTCATAAAACTTGACCAGAGAGAAACGAACGAACGAAGCAAGAAGAGAGTGCGAGATTTAACCGCAACAGCGGACGTTTCAAAATCCAGCAAATATTTACTTTTAAAAAAAAGAATCTTTCGATTCTCGTAAAATTATCACACCGACCGAGGTGAAATTGCTGAAAACCAATGGAAACCAATGGAAACCAATAGAAACCAATATTTTAACGCATTCGTAATTCACTGACCACGATACCTTGACCATTTAATCGTTCCTAGTTTAACCACAAATGTTGCACTTTGCTTTATATCTACATATGTGTATTATGTTGAATTATTTTATCAAAACTGATTTCTATTTTTCATATTTTCGTCCACGTAAAACTGAAGTTTTCTCAAATATTATATTTTCTATTTTATTCTGCGACGAACCATGCCAGTCCATAAAATCGATGAGATTAATATTTTTTTTTTTTTTCACCGTATCGAGAAATCAGGTTAATCGTGAAAATAGTCAAAGTATAACTCAGCGAATAATCTCAACTTGGAAAGCCTGGTGACAATGAAAGCGATCGTTACAGATGTAGCGATCCATTTATGGACGAAGCAATTATATCGCTACCACCAACAACGATATTCTTTAGGCTATCTATTCAGGCCTGCGTATTAATCGCTTTCCACGCTATGAACACGCTTCCTTGGCTACATAATCATAATCATCATCATCATCATCATCGATTGACACGTATTTCTCGCGAAAAGTATTCGACAAGCCTTTTCTGAATAACTTTGTATCATGAACTTGGGAAATTCGTAGGACAGTAGGACGTACATATTTTTCAATGAGATGAAATTGATTCTTTGCGAAGATAGAAAAAGAAAAAAAAATAGTAGTTTCAATTTTAAAGCGATCCATGGAATCAAAGATGCGTGCGCGATAGGTGTGATTGAACGAGGAGAGAGGAGAAGAGAAGAAAAGCAGCGGAAGTGAATGGTAAAAGTGGTCGTGGTCAGTGGTAGCCAGACTGGCAGTCGGGTAGGTACGAGCAAACGCTACCAACCGTACAGCTGATGTTCGTTCGATCAATACGGGGCGTTGCGGCACGAAATGCTATATAGTAATGTCACGTGGCTTAGCTAGTCCCATTCTGAGTCCGCGACTCCTTTCCACGCTACGCTTTACCTCGCTCTTCGACTATCCTTCCTTTCTCTCCTTCTTCTTCTTCACCCTCTTGCTTTCCTCTTTCCGTTCCATTGTCGCGTGTGCGCATTGCAACGTACACTTTCGACTGTTCCCTGTTTTTTTAAATTTATTTTTCTGGCGAAGCGTTAGGTCGATATCGTGCGACAAATCCTTTCGACCGGGACTTCTTTATTTCTCGCATCAATCCCTCTTCATTTCTTCGCAAATATTAAATCGAATAAACACTCTTTTTTTCTCGTTGTTATACCGTTACGCGCGACTTGTCGCGAATCAATTTTAATCCCTGGACAATTTCTTTTTATCCGTGTGCGGATAGATGTTATAAAGCGTGGCGATATCGATTGTTAGTTGGTACCGTTTCGTTTCGCGAAAGGATCTATCCTGAGAAGGATGCTCCTTCAGAAATTAACGAGAGACAGTATCTAGCACACTAGACGCGAAGACGCCAACGTTACCCCCACACCCTTCTAGTTTGCTCTTCTATCTGGGGCAGACGCGTAATATTTTGAGTAACGTAATTTCTACGAAAGCTTTCATTCAATTCCCGTAATTAAGGAACGAGCAACTAGATGTTATTCAAAGACCAGACGAATCGAAACGTTTTTCCTCTTTCATGGTCATTTGCTTTTTCAACGAGAGTGCGCCCAAAACAACGCATCTTCTCAATCTCTTTCAACAAAATTTTCAAAAATACTCTTTCCCTTTCGTTTCTGTTATAACAGATCAAAGTGATACAACAACATGCCAAATATTTCGTACACGGATCTTTTTCGCCTTCGTCGCCACCAATTTATAGTATACCATTACCGATAAGATCGGAAAAAGCTACCTACTATCCCGAAACTACTACGCCGAATTACGCGAAACGCGCTGCGTATAGTTCCTGAAGAATATTCCCTGATTTTTATCGACGCACCAAACGTTTCTACTGTACAAAGTTTCAGATTATTTCTATTTCGGAAAACCGGCCTGCGAAAACTTAACAAGTTTTATCGACGACGACGACGACGACGACGACGACGACGACAACATTCACTGATCCGCTTAAACACGAAATCCCCTATTTCGCCAGCCTCAAGGAAGTCGATAACATCACGCAAAGGTGAAGGTGCTGAATTAACTACCTAGGTTAAGGACGAGATTTTAACTTCTGAAAAGCGGGTCGCTACAGTTTCACCGTGAACCACTTAACCAGTTGTTCCTTGAGTTTTGTTACGCGATAAATTTATTCGTTAGTTTGCTCGTTATGGCGGTGCGCTTTGTCACGACATCGCGATACTCTTCCGACATAACGAACACCATAAACTTTTTTTTTGGTTCGACGAAAAAGCTTTGAAATTTCTACCATGTTTTGATCCGATATACTTGGTCGCCTGTTGGACCGACTTTTCGCGTTGTCAAGCCTTGATCGAGACGTAAGTGGTCTCCCTAACTTATCCAAGTTATCTTGAATCTTTAAATCTTAATTTCCTACCAATCGCTTTCGATCGGTTCCCCATATATCCAGGCACATATATGCATGTATAATCCTATGAAAACATTTTTGTTTAATCAAATTGATCATCGATCGATTTCATTTTGGTAATACCAGAGAAGCCTGATCGGTGGTACAAATTGTTCGCAACTTACAAACTTGTTGGCAAGTCTGCACCAGAAACTTCGATACCGAGTTTGCGAACCAAAGAATGAAGCGATAGGAAAGAAGTATAACTCTAGAATCGAGATACAAAGTTTCCAACTTTCTTACGCTTTTTACCTCGCTTACTTAGTTGGTTATTAACAATAAGATTGCCAATTGTAAGAAGCTTTTTTTCTCAACTATAATATTTGTGGTAACCGTTCGACTAATTGTAAGATCGATTCTCCAATGGATTGAAAATCGTATCTGTAGACCAAACAAATCGAGGTAGGTTTCGTATAACTTTATCCACGATTAATTCTCAAACTCGATCATCTTATTTTCGGATTAGGAGTTGGTCTTTTAGCGTTCGTGACAAATCCTGTGATATGTGTACGATGAATCAAATAGACATCAAACATCAAACAAACGGGTATTCGAATAATTGTGCACAGCGTATCTATGGTAAATCTCAGAAATTTTAAAAATTTCAGAAATCTCAGAAACCTCAGATATCTGAGAAATATAGAAAGCAATCGAAGCGAATATATTTCTGGTCACGTTTCTCGTGGGACGCCTTATAGGTACGCTTCGATTTTTCGTTCGCGGTAGCATTTTCTTTTTCTTCTCTCCCGTTTTTCTCTCCTCGGTTTTTTCTTCAGTCCTTCTACATACTACGATATTCGCGATTACGTTTACACCAAGAAGAATTTTAATTAAAAACGATAAAAAAACGCAAACGAAATACTTCAATTCTGTCTAATCTACCACCAAGTGGTAATTTTCGCGCAGACTCTTGTGTCGCGTCTTATCGTTAAAGAAAGTAATAATTTTAAATATTCAACTGGCTAGTGCAAATTACGATAATAAAGTAATATCTTTTGCATAAATGTGAACGTTTAAAGTTGACGGAGACAAATGGAAAAGTTACCTTAACGTGAGATATGTGACTGGTCGCAGTGGACGAGGCAGGCTGTTGCTGTTCGTTGTGTAGGGTTTTGCTTCAACTTTCACGGACTCTCGTCATCCTTTTCGCCGCTTCTCATCCGTTTTTTCGAGCAAAGGATCTCTTCAATGGCTCGTATCGCCACCTAGAAATATATACACCGTGTAAGATTTTTAAGAGTCTTTTTACGTTACAACTTCAACGAATTACACCAAGCGTAGATTAATTGTTTGCGCGATATGACGCCTTTAATACCTACGTACATAGATATACTCATTGTCAGTTCCAAGTACACAGTTAAGAACGGAAAAAGTAGAAATCACCGAGTAAAAACTTCCCATTCCGTGTTATCATAAAAATTTGTTACGATTCTTGAAAATTAATGATTGTTATGATTGTTATGATTGTTATGATTGTTACGATTTTGAAGCGTCACGACGTTAAGTCGCGTCAGCTTTCTCGAAATCACCGCCATCAGGGTGTTGCCAGCAACATTAGTAACAACCAACGTTCGACCTTGGCCCCGTGGCCCGATTCGTGCACGCTGTGCGCTAAACTATTCGTTACGTCTTCTTACTCAAAGGATTGCGAAGAATAAGTCAACGTTTCCTTAATTTTCTCCAATCGTTCGGAATCGTACGATCGTTTTGAAACGCTGGAAAATAGTGAAAAAAATGTCGACATTCTTCCAAGATGGATATCAATATAAATTTTCAAAATACTATGTATACTACCGACTGTTCGTCAAACTCTAATAATAGTATAAATTTTTTATCGTGAAATTTAGAAAGCAACGGAAAAAGCAATGGTTAGCATCGATGGATAATAATTAATTTGTTGACCGGTTTAAAAGGATCGACGCGAGTAGAACATCGTGTCACAGGCACGTGAATATTAAACGATGAACAACAGGGTCACGAAACACTGTGTGGCGCATTAACGTCGGCCTAACGTGTTCGTGTAGGAAACGTCGCGTGTACCAGATCCATATTCGTTGATACGACGAAAGGACTCGGCTCGATGACTGATCTATGTATGTACGTATGCTCGACCCTCGCCTCGAAGAATTCGGAATAGGTACATACAGAAACAAACGTATGCTTAGACCATTCATCTATTCTGATCTTCTCAAACATTAATCAACAATTGCTCCGATACGTGCCGGTTTCTTTGTCCATAATCGCGACAGACAGCCAACGCTCTCGTTTAAGACTCGCTCGCTAAACCCGCTCTATGATTTGTCAATGTCTTTTCTTAATAGCTAGTTAATGAAGCTGAATTTCAAATTTTTTCTAGAAAAAATGCTTCGAATTACTCGAGAAATTGTCCCTTAAAAGGATTTGCACCTTTTTTTTTTTTAACGCCCTCTATAGTATACGATGTATATGTACAGACATCGGAAAAAGAGAAAATTTTTCTTACAAGGTTCGGATATTCGTTCGCGTGTAAACTGGCTAGAAAATAGAAACACTTTTAAAAATACCGAATCGGTTTGAGTAGTTTGTTCGCTACGAAATAAGGTTAACGTGTCAGGAACAGAGTAACCCGTACACGTACTTGTTTCTGCGAAAACTGCACGAGTTATAGCGTAGGTAATAAAGATAGACATACACCTTTTCTACAAACGTTCCGCGGAAGTAAATTGAAACAGTTATTTATGTTTCCTTGTAAGAGACACAAAATCTTTCGCGTTACATACGATTTACATTTTTTTTTCTTCACCAAATAATTGATACCGTTGTCTAAAATCAATGAATGTACCGGCTACACACTAATGTAGAAACATCGGTAGGATTATCAAGTGACACGCATACTACATACGCACGATGCGACAATTTTGTACCTTGGCACCGTTTCTTCGCGACGAACAGTATGCCTACAGTGCCTACAGTGCCGACAATGCCGACACGCCGACTCTATGCACAGGTGCATACATGCATATGACACGCACACCGTTGCGTGAACAACCGTTTGTATCGCCGAGCAAACTCGAGCATTTTCTAGTGTACTAAACCTGAAGAATATAACGCGACTTCAACTTCTCGTCCTACAACCTTGTGTTCCAACAAAGTTCCAGGAAATAAAAAATACTATCTTTATAATTGCTTTGAAAAAAGCTTTGAAAAAGAAAATTGGTCTATAATTACGTCGTATGGAATAAGTACGTCGAACGCGAAATAAAAACGTAAACTACATAATATAATGTGTCAAAGCTACATATAAGAAATAATAGTTTCCGTGCTTTTCAACGTTCAATATTTAGTAATCGATTGTAAATATACATATATTACGAGGGAATTGAGAAGTTCGATAATTGGTATTAAAAAAATGTATGAAAAATTGTGATCGGCGATCAAACGATGTTGATCAAACCTACAATGAGCAGAAAAATGAGCAGAAAAAGTAGCTTACGTGAGAACGATCGCATCTGTTTGACCCTAGCTAGCTCTTCCTATCACAAAGACCTACTAACGTTTTTTCTGATATTTTCCGTAAAGCTCTTCCCCCGCGGCAGTTACACTATTTTCTAGCGATAATTTTAGAACACGTCATGAGAGTCGGATATACGCCCTGTCTACCGATTCCATATCAATTGTCCATTGCTGGATGAACAACTTTCTTTTATTAACTTCCGCGAACAATTTACCTCCATTCACCTCGATTCATCGCACGGAAGGACTTTCACCAACTTACTCGTCCATTACTTTCCGTGATCGTTCTATAATATTCTATACCACCGTCCTGTGTCATGCTCCAGTATTTCTTATGATTATTCTAGCCTGATCAAACCTGCTAAAAAATGTATAGCACCAACACACGATTCCAATCGAACAACCAACACCGATTACAATATACGTGTATATAATTTCAAGACACGTCGCGATAACAAGTGATCGATGATTAAACTCATTGTCAGTTTCCAGTTTAGAAAAAACTTAATTATCCGTGTGTAGAAAAAACATCACAGATTGTTAAATAAATATTAAAGATTTAGATCTTGAATTATATTTTTTAAACATTGTATTAAACTTACAAGTGCGAGTCATCGCGTAACACGAAAAAAAAAAAAAAGCGAAGAAAATAAGCATTTACTTTTTCACATTCCTCGATAAAATCGACCGTCTTTCCCACTACCTGACCGTTCATGTGTTGCAGTAATCGGGTTTTTTTTTTTTTTTTTTTTTTTTTTTTTTTTTTTTTTTTTTTTNTGCAACGATTACAAATAAATTAGGTAAAACGAATTCTTCCGTACGTACAGTTCCCTTTATAATTTATTATTTAGCGATATTAACATTAACATTAACATTAACATTAACATCAGAAAAAATGTTTTGTACAAATCTATTTTTCAGGTTCAAATAATATATTCAAGTGTTTGTATTCAATAGTTTATTATACTGGCATTATAATTGAATACATATCACCGAGTCTTTGATAATCTTAGAGACTTATACTATAGACTCGGATATAATATATCCGAGTAATATTAAAATCTTATCAACTGCGTCGCATTAAAAGGATTCGATCGATAAATTGTTTAATTGCGATGCCAATAACGAGTCAGTTTTAACCTAACGAAATTTAATCTAATCATATTCCAACGATCAATGATCAATGATCATTTTCATTTCTATAGTGTGTCGATTAATTGTAAAATAATTAGACTGAGAGTATATCTGAAATCAATTCGGCGTCAATCGACGCTTTGTTGTCCCTACATTTTTGCAAGCTTCTATTTTTAACAACCGTGAATTACTGAAGATTTAATAAAAAGAGAATTTTGTGGGAAAAATACAAAATACAAAATACAAAATGCAAAATAAATTTCGTATCAAGGAACGAGCTTGAACGCTTTATAATTTATAATCTATCAAACCTTGGTGTCGTACTTAAGGCTCGTTCTTGCGCATATATTTTATCGAGAGGAATTTTCATCCCCGACAAGTGTCCACTCGATTGTACGAACCAATATTGCAACGGAGAGACATCGAGAACCAAAGATATTCTAGTGCCTTCAACATCTCCCACTGATACGATTATTCTTCATTTTCACGCTTTATTTAAAACACCATCCTATTCTTTGACTCATCCGTTAAAATTTTTCCCCAAACAATAATCGGTGGTAACAATTTGATTCGAAACGAATCGTCGAACAAAGCGAAACATATGGATAAAAGTTTATTCGAATTAATCATCTGAACCGTGATTTTCGCAAGAAGCATACTTGACACAGGAAATAAACGAAGAGAAAGGAGAATGCTATATAAAATGAATCGAATAAAATAGAAGAATGGTTCGAATATATGTATACATATACATATACATATTTACGACGTAGATGTAATAACGATGATAATAACCATGAACGAACCCGTAACGCGTATTATCTACGAATAAAACGTAAAATCTGGGATGAAGAAAAAAATGAAAGATGAAAGTTTGGTATGGTGTAGAAATGCGAATTAAGGATGATATCGGACGAACTAAATTAAGGGAACCGAGGTTAATAACCCTCTCGAAAGACCCTTGGTCTCCTCCTATTTTGTCTGTGCTTCTTTAAAAATGGCTAGCCCGCTAAAAACAGGTAAATCAGGTATCGCGAGATGAAGAGACGCACAAGAACGGAGAGACGTTCCATTATCTCTATAATTGTCCTACGTAGTTTCGTGCCCTGTTTTGCCGGATGTCGTAAACAGTGTTTCTCTAAACTAGGGGACAATTACACCTATATGAGTATTGTACATCTACGTATGTGTATGGAACATTTTGCTTTTACTGCAAGAAAATTGTGCGAATAAACCATGAAACGTGAAACAGCTTTATCTTTTATCAAAGATCGATTGCGAAATATTTGCATCGACGAACAAGTTTTCTTTTCAAGTTACGTTTCGATTCTACGAGGAACACGTTCGATTAAAATTATAGAAGAATAACGTAACTGATTTTGAAAATGATCGTTCAACGTATCGTATTAAAGATAGCCATAACCTGAGGAGATGCGTCCGAAAGAATGAACGTTAAGAAACGTGGATGTGCTCGGTATATCTAATTCGTTTGTAAGTATTCTGATTTTGATTAACATCGTTTGCGGTAACGATATCGTTCACATCACTACTAATCGGTCAATCATTCTTCGAATCTTACAATTAATACTTTTCTGTATCTGTATCGTTATCGTATCACCAAGTATAACCACGTCACCTTATTGCTAGACATTTTTTATTAATTTCTTGATTAACCGCGCAACAGTATTAATCATCTTGGTGGATGATTATCATCAACGATTCGAAACTAATTTCCGATTACACTTCATAACAATTCCGTATATAATAAACCGTAAATATTGAAACAAAAGAAACGTTCGTATACCTTTCTTTTCTCAAAGATAATGGGTTTCTAGTAGGTTCTTTTGTTTCGTTCAAGCCTAGCAATGAAATTTTATCCATAACGAACGGATTCTCGAGATATCGATGAAATACAAATTTACCCAACGCAATTAATAGTTTAATTACTAATTAACGCCAGAGTACTATTATACTACTTGGCGCGCGTAGCATTGATTAACGGACGACGATAAAACTTTAGGTAAACCGCATAAAATATTGCCCTTTAAGAAGTTTCGACGAACGAACGGTGCTAAATTATCGATTAAATATAATCTATTTTTCTCTTAAATCCTCCAACGAACAACACGCAATCCCTTCCTATTGTCATCTTCGTTCGAACTCGCTTTCTCTATCGTCCTTTACAACTAGTTATATTCAGATTTTCAGAATCGTGTTTCGTTGGTTCGCCATTTTAAACTTGCCTACTCTAGTTTTATTCATTTCTCGGTTTCAACACAAGCATGGTCGATAAGCGGAAACGAAATGCAACTCTGTCTTTGATAAATCGGAAACTCGGTAGAGTGGTCGAACTCGTCACCGGCAGTCTCTGACAGCTCTCGATAAAACTTTTCTCACAATCGAAGCGAACGTCGAGAAATTCCGTACTTTACCCTCGGTGATTGTTGCTGAAATACTCCCTGTACACACTCTTCTACAACGTAAGCCTAACTTTTAAATGACTAGCTTTAAAAACCGATACAAACTTTCTCACTAATTCCATGGAAATTCTATTCATGGTATCGTTTCGTACGTCACGTTACGCGTAATAGTTACGAAAAAAAGAGGACTCGGGTAATTTTCTTTCTCTTAAACACCAATTTACTTCAATCTATGCCTTGGTTATATATTTTAAATTATTTTATAACAAATATGACTACTTGCAACAACAAAAAATCTAGTGCACACACTATTCTAAATAGTTGACCAACCAACTTATCGTTTTACGACCAGCAATGTACGAGAGACGACTGCGTCAGGCGATAAAAATTCAATATATCAATCGTTCGTACTTTTGTTACTAATAAACTAATGACTCGTTAGAAATAAATAGAATCCTCGTTAGAAGGATTCAAAATTTTAAGACGTGTTCGAGCCAAGTCGCGTAAACGCGACGCAGTTCAACGCGATGCGTGCCTTGATGCCGTAAAAAGATGAATATACTCTTGAGACGTAAAACGACGCCTGCTGAAAACCAAACCTACTACAGCCTTAAGCGGATCTTAATAAATATGAAAAAAAGAAATGAAAAGAAGGAGAAGAAGTAACGTGAAATCAAGAGCGATCGCGCAACAGCTATATCTATCTAAATCAAAATAAATACAGAGTTCGTAACGGAATAATTAATCGATAAAGGAAACCGATAAACCGAATATTTGTAATTGTAAGATCTTCGGATCGATCAGACAAGATTTAGACAAATGAAAAATTAATCAAGAGGCAAACGGAGGAATACGAGTTGGAACGAGAAGACCGAGATGACGTTTTAATAATTGAGTGGCCGAAGTGCCGATTGATCGATGGCTCTCTCGAAAACTAGATTAAAAGCCATCGATAATAGTTTAACTACGCGTCTCTTGACCTCCTCTGTAGCACAGCCTGTTAATTTTAGACGGAAAAGTGATCGAAGATAAGCTCCTCCAACGATTCGAGTAAAAAAGATTCTAGATTAGTTTTGAGATAGTACAATAATCTATTAGCACCATTGATCTTCGCTATAAATACCGAGCAACAAATCAATTCGGAATCACACACCACTGTTAGTGGGATCGGTGAAAGTGGATGAAACTTTCAAGATGCATCAATTTGCCGTGATATTCGCACTCGTGGCCTTAGTGGCTTTAGTGGCCGGTAAGTTTTTAAATATTTCAACAAATATTGTTGAATCAAGTTGAACTAACTCGTGCATCGGTGAGATTTCGACGAAGAACAAAAATTTCAAGTAAAGACTCCCTCGAATTGGTATGGTATAAATGAAACGTTTCGTTACGCAAGTCGAAACAACTTGTTCGCGTGCAGAGTTTTCAAGTTCTTCAGTTACTCTATAGAAGAAGTAATTTTTTCGGCAATGCGATTAACATTGTATCTACCGTTAGTATATAATTTATCGTTATTATCTCGTTTCTATATTATATCGATGAAAGCCCTACCGCAAAACTATAAACTATTTTAATAATGGTACGTGCCTTTTTTTTTTTTTTTTTTTTTTTTTTTTTTTTTTTTTTTTTTTT
>SMSQ01006310.1:135140-146298 GCA_019453375.1 Ctenoplectra terminalis
TCAAAAACCGATGTAGGGACTGTTTCGAATACAATGAAAACGATTTTAATCGCAACCTTTATACCTACTACCTACATTATTTTATCTCAACGTCCAGTAAATTTCATGAAAAATAAAATAGATTTAAACTAACCTATGCTTTTTTGTCAGAATATTATTTTATACCAACCTTTGTAAAATATCGTTTAATTAAGATATAATATTAACCGTGTGAATAACAACTGTACAGAAAATAAATGTTATTACTCCTGTCAAAGCTTACTTTAACTTTGTTGGAGCCGAGTAACGCGATTAAAATATATTGGATCGTTACATTTCGAACGAAATAAATTATTACACGTATTTTGGTAAATGAAAATTCAAACTGTCAAATACAAATAATCGAACAAAATTAGAATGATCGGTTAATCGATTAAGAACCAACGATAAAGTTAACGTTGAGTCTCTTAGAATTGCAACCGCGGTAAAGCTGTATTAAGTAGCAGATATTTATCTGTTATGATTTTAATACGCTCGCGCGACAGAGTGGATAATCTAGTTGAGAAAAAAAAGAAAAAAAAGAAAAAAAAGAAAGAAGAACGAAGAAGAAAGATTACAATCGATAGATACATACGTACGTTGATCGATTTGACGGTAAGTCCCAGTAAAATACGGATTAACAGATTTGCGAATTTTTAATCTTGCTTTTGTCTGAACTGCCTTTTCTTTATCGGTACCTCAAACAATACCTTCTGCATACGATATTCATCTTAGGTGTCTGCTTTTCATATAAATACACCAGAAATGTTAGAAAAAGGCAGACAAGTGTTGGAACTCGAAAACAAGATGTTGGTACAACTAAATTTATTCGCGTTATTGGCGATCGCAACAGGTAACTATTTTATTCTCACCTATAATATTATTTGCTCGCCTTATATTATAATGTAGTTGATCCATATAATTGTACCTCCAAGTGTTCGATAAAGTTTACATTGCATACTCAACTTAAAGAATTCAACTTCTTTTATATCTTTCTAATTAAAACCATTATAATACTTATACTTAGCGTCACTGTTTCATCCGATAATTGAATACGCGACATCTGATTCGTGATACCCTCAGCAGAGGATAAAAGTAAAAGAAAACGTATGCTTTTAAATTTTCTATCGGGCACTCTTAACGTCTCTACAGATACAAAGCTTCGTAGAAACAATCACTGTCCGTATATTATAAATATAAATATATATATATAGTATATATATAAATATAATAATAAAGGAGTTTATTGTCTCGTTAGCGAATCCGCTGGTGAAACCGATTTCCTGGAATCCAATGACTCCAACCGGGCAGATAGTGGGTGGAAAGGACGTAAGAATCGAAGAAGTACCGCATCAAGTGTCCCTTCAAAGTTCTGGTTTCGGGTTTTGCGGTGGTAGCATTATCTCGAACGAGTGGGTGGTTACAGCTGCCCATTGCATGTCCTACCCACCCGATTGGATCACGGTACGAGCCGGAACAACGATCAAGTCTTCGGGGGGGAGTAGTCATAAGGTAGCAGAGATATTTGTCCACGAGAAGTACGTGACGAATTGGTACGGAGTGCCGGAGAACGACGTGGCTGTGTTGCGAGTTAAAACACCGTTCAAATTGGACGCGACACGCCAGCCCATTAAACTGTTTAAGCAAGGCGATAAATCTATACCCGGAATTAGCGCGACTATCACGGGATGGGGTGCCACGAGAGAAGGTTCCAGTACCTCCGAAGTCCTTAAAACGGTCACCGTTCCCATTGTCTCGAAGAGTTCTTGCAACGATGCCTATAAATCGTACGGTGGTCTGCCCGCGGGTCAGATCTGCGCGGCAGTACCCGAAGGAGGAAAAGATGCTTGCCAAGGAGATTCTGGCGGTCCTATGACCATTGGTGGACGTCTCGCCGGACTCGTGTCTTGGGGTTACGGTTGCGCCAGAGCGGGATATCCTGGCGTTCATACCGAGGTTGCTGCCTACAGCGATTGGATCGTTTCTAAGACCGGAATTAAACTTTGAACTGCCGATTCCTCGACATCTTCTTCTTCTTCTTCTTCTTCATCTTATACGACCGCATCTCTCGCAAGTTTAAACACTCTATATCTTTAATAAGTATTCTGCATCGGCCATGTTGCACGGCAAAATCAATAAAATCAGCGTTCGTTAAATGCATCGAATCTTTCTTTTTTTTTTGTATCCTACCCAATAATTCCTAATCTGACAACAGCAATTTCATAGGCGTTGAGACTTATTAGAGATTTTAATCGTCGAAAAACAGTAATTCCATTTATAAGAACAAAATTGATTTTCGTATCACATTAACTGTTCCCAACGCGATAAAACTATCGTTACCATGTACTATTCGATTCGAGCGGAAATTAATTCTCCTTTCGCGAAGTTCAACATAGTCCTTGATTCAATCTCGGTTAATGCGCTAAGCCTATTCAATGGCTGCAAGTTGAAAACTTCGACCAAAGGTAAGATGCACTTTTCGTTAACAGATTTCAATGGAGTTCCAGATCGGTCAACTATCCTCGAATAAATAAACACTTGACAAAATTTCGAAAATAATGACCAAAACGTTGCCTGAGACATTGTCTCACAAACCGAAGGTCGCATCGTTATCGTTGAATGAACGACAAATGGTGAAACTTTGCCAAAATTATCTTTCGTTCTGCCAGTAAACTAACTGCCGTGTCACTATAGTAGACTTTGCGATATAACGAGATCGCAAAATCGATCAGGTGACAAAGTTTAAACTTTGTTCAAAGTTCAAAACTCGCATCGAGCGATTTAACGAAATAACAAAAACCTGACCGAGATAAAGGTCTGAAGAGAACTCGAGAGGAAGAGTTAGTTACGTTATAACTAAGAACTCAAGAATTGATTTGTCAACAAAGAAACAAATTCTACTTTTATGTAGACTAAAAGCATCAGAGACAACATGGTTCAGCTTCATGGCATTGGTATACGCGAACGAACGGAAGGACTGCCAGAAATGATTTCCCCCACAACCCGTTTGATATATGCGTTCTTGTAACGTGACAATGCATTAATCGTAAACATATAAATCATTAAACATACCGTTAAATAAATTGTCGTCGAAAAAGTTTGCGTCGAATGAACGTAACGCGCAACACTCAACGCGCAAGTCTCTATGAAAATCTTTAAAACTAATTGTAAGCACCAGAGGACTTTTGTTTCTTTGCATTTGTCAAAGATATCGTAGAAAAGGGTTGGCAAAAGCATCGAGAGTGGTTGCATTTCCGATTAACCCGGCACACCAAACCGTGCAACCGTCCTACCTATTGGACTTTGGCCAGAAAAGATGAAACTGTCCAATATCTATCCCCTGGCGTAGCTGCTAGCAATCAGAAAAGCTAGCAAAGAAAATTTAAAAAGTTGAGAAAATCTCCTTTTTCGCGTTTCTTTCTTTCTTTCTTTCTTTCTTTCTTTCTTTCTTTCTTTCTTTCTCTCTTTCTCTCTTTCTTTTTTTCAATTTGCAATCCCAACCGTTTCGATCTATGTGTCCGACCATATTTTGTTATTCGTCAACTTGTCAATTATCGCGTATTCTAACGATCGATCGTACAAAGTTCGACGAACGAGACAGGGGAGACGAGAACGCAAACAGCCATGCATACGAACAAGGACCAGTCGATAAATTATTTTTAGAACGTCTGCTTGGCCAACGCGGAATTAACGATCGAACCTGGCAAACGAGGACGATCCGATCGAGGTCAGTCGCAATTACCCTGCGAGAGAACCATCAGTTTACCTTGAACATCGAATCCTTCTGCAACCCCTTAGCCGCGAAGGACGCGAATCGTGCGTTAAGGCATTTTCTCCACGATTGCAACCTTCTCGATAACCACCGATACGTACGTATACGTACCTCTTTCCTTTATAATCAACAGCTACCTGGCTTAGAATTATACCTCCATCCAACAAACATTATTACTATGACCAAGATATACAGTCGTAGTAATAATCGCGACACCTTACATGTTCCTTTTACAAAAAAATTCAATTATCCTATCGATCGTTGAGCAAAATAATTTAGGACATACGCGCTTTTAATCCATATTTATAGAAGCTTATCAATATTTATAGGCCGACCGACTTCATATTTATAAAACCGATGCAAGAACGTGACGTTTAAAAGAGGGAAGAGAGAGAGAGAGAGAGAGAGAAAAACATACGCAGAAAGATATTTCTGGCACAAAAGCCAGGTTAGGCCTACGGAACCTTATCGTGTTTAAAACAAGGAGAAAGACACAATCTGATAATGTTTCGTTTACTTATATTCTCAACAGAATCGGAGAGAGCAACATGAAAGCAGATGAAAGGTGGTACGGGCGTTAGAAGAGCGCGTGAACTTTTGACCTCGGCGCTAGAAGCGTGAGCCACCCCCGATCAAAGCAGCTTGCTCGAAATATTCCTACTAACCTCCTGCGTACCATCTTCCTTCCCATCGTAGCTTCTTCCTCGATAGTATTACAATTTTCATCGTAAGCGAATTAGTGTCGAGAATAAAAGTAATTTTGTATGAAAAGTTTATGAAAAAGAACACGCGGTATCGAATCGAATTGGATCGACTCATAAAAGAAAAGGTACAACGCGTTAGTCGAGGTTCCGACTCCAGAAAGTGGATCATTTTCGCACATTATAGACAGTGGAAAGGCAATATGTTGGTAAGGTCATAACACACACACACAAGGCAGTGATAAAATCGGCACGCGGTATATGCATAAATGAATATGCATGCAGGCAGAAACATCGACGACTCACTCAAAAGCTTCATCTTTGAAAACGTAATTGACCGCGTACGTGCTTAATACCGAGAATAACGAGAATAACGAGAATAACGAGAATAACGAGAATAACGAGGCCCGTGTAGTTGGAGCGTTTTCGAGTGCAGCTTGGTTGCACGTTTTATAAAACTGAAAATATAATATATTTTCCGCTCTTTCTTCCGATTTATTAGCTTCTCTAAGGATCGTAGATAATTTCTAGAATCAAATTAAATTCAAAACACTGAACGATTCGAGTCTTATTCGTAAATGATGGAGAAAAAAGGTTTCGAGGCATACAGCGTAGAATGTAGAACATTGGAAATACAATAAGTTCGAGCAACGAATCGATAACGCATTTCTCTATCGCCAGAGTTAACACAAGTCAATATGAAACAACGAAAACGATTACCGATCGCGTTGAATTCATTTTACCGAGAGTCGATATAATTGTGACATCGAACAAGGGGTGTCGTTATTTAAGGCCACTTCAACGCTACAACTGTGTTTACTCTGTATCACGGCCGTTTGTGTTTTCGATCGTTTAACCTAATTCCAATCGTTTCATCGATCGATTTCGCGTACAGTATCATTTTTTATATCTTCATTTATTATAACAACGTTTAAAATTTATTTAAAAATAAAACGTGAAAAAAAAAATTGTTAATAGCCATTAAATAGCTCGAACATTGTTTTCGGCGCTGAGTCTTCGACGAACAGAAATATAATAAATTAAAAAAAGAAAAACAGAAATCGTCTCTAAAAATTGAATACACGTTTCACTTCGAAGAAAAATTCTCTGATCGATATTTACCTCTGTAACGAACGAATATGGCTATATCGAGAAAATTCAACCAAGTATGTACTTGCTTGGCGTTCGATAAATAATTCGACAATTATCGATTCAATATGGCCGATCAATGACAAGAAAACCGAACGTTCGGATCAAACGATCTTTCGCGTGAAAAATGAATTCTATCGAATTAGACGTAAACGACATCAACGACATCGACGACATCGACCATAACTATTTTAATTTCGATTATTATTTTGTAAGATCGCTTTCGTCGCTGTATTCGATCTATCTATTTCGATTTCGTTCGTAGAATTTCGTGCCTATTCTGCAAACCATATCGGCGAAGAGAATAACAAAAAAAACGCCCCAGTTGTTGTTTTCATTTTCTATTTCGTAAAACATCGTATATCGGTCGATAAAAGATCATGTGTTTACTTTGAAACCTAAACTAAAGAGACGTAGAAGATTACTCGGTTGCGTCGACAAAAACGCTATATCGCACTCTACGTTATAAAATGTACACCTTTGAAACGATCTACCAGAAAAGCAATTAATTTTTATTCGCGCCAGGTCGGGTCGTTGATTCAACGAACGCGAATACCCGTTTGTGAACAAAAATTTTTGTCAAAGACTCTCGTTATGTCACTCGTGAATGTAAATTTGGCACACGATCAAAAAGGACTCACCGAAACCGATGCTCTCCGGTAACGCGTTCGTTTAAATTCTCCCTCACTTATTCTGCAACAGCTCCGTAAATTTGCCTGTACTTTGATCCGTCGAATCGAGGAGAAACCGCACTGCGCGTTTCGACCAAGACACCTTGAGAATAGCTTCGGGATGAAACAAAAGCAAGAGGGACGTAGACAGATGTATGCGGCAAATAATCGAACAGAGAAGCGGCAATAGACACACACCCGACCGCGGTAACTTTTAGACTGAGGGTTGTTTCGGCGCGACACTACCGCACTGCCACCCTTCGACCGCGCAGCTCACTAGCCACTAAATCGCCGCATCGTCGAACCACCGTCGAACCATCGTCGAACCATCGTCGAACCATCGTCGAACCAACGAACCAACGAACCAACGAAACTGCGAAACAGCCAACCATACGACACTCTCCTCCATTCCCAGTTACATATTGTTTTACATAACTACTGACTCGATTTATTTTTTTTTTAAACCTTCTCGACACGATTCCCAACTTTCCATGTTCGGTTTCTTCAATTATCGATATCGTTGTACCACTGTCATGTTAATCGCTATGTCTTTTTGCGATTAGGATTCATTTTTCTCCCATTTCGTTCAAAACAATCGCTCTAATTGACTTTTCACGTTATCGCATCCTTTAACGAAACGAAACATTTTCCAATACATGGAATTTATTTCACGTACTTGCAAGCATTGCTACGTTTCTTTTCAATGAGTTTACAAAAAAGAAGAAGAAGAAGAAAAAAAAAAAAAAAAAAAATAGGAACATTCTCACGTTTAACTGGTATTATACCTAATCTTACGATAACGATACCAACCGTTGCTCGCAAACGGTAATTTTACACTCGCTACAACAAATTCTTGCATAATTATGTTAGAATGGTTCCATCATTTGATAAGTTGCAAGGATAAATTGCGCAATCAGCGTGTAAAATTCATTCCAAGTTGGAAAAGCAAAAACGCTTACGGATAAACCGCGCTCACGATCAATATGGGTGAATTTTTTTTCCGCAAAATTTCTCTTTTACTTCTCGGATGTGAGTATCGTGCGGATAGTTTCAAAAATCTATAATTCTTACTCGATGTATCGAACAAGCGATTGGACTAGTTTTGCCTTACGATCTAGAAAAATTTTGAAATAAAACTCAGGCGACAATCATTTGACGGCGCTTTCGAACATCCTTAGTGAGAACGAGCGGACTGACACTGCCTTCGGTAGATCGAATCGTGGATGGAGCATCCATCGATATTACGAAAGTTCCCTATATGGTAAGTAACAAGTAGAACAAGTAGAACGTTTAAAATAATTAGTCAGTCGTCAAATCGAATTAATGACAATTAATGACAATTAATGGAACGATTATTCGTAATAGTTATCGTATATGGTAAACGGTAATCACGCATGTGGCGCTGCTATCATCGATAAAGAATGGGGAATAACGGCTGCTCATTGCGTCATTCCGTGAGTACTGTTTTTCTTTTTTTCTCCTTTTTTTTTTCTTGCTATTTTTTACCCCAAAATCGTACGTAAAAACAAATTCAACTATCACAGATTTGTGGATAATCCCTCTGTTTCGGTAAGCATCCGTAGCGGATCTAAAAGACACGACGCTGGTGGTATCGTGCACAATGTAACGATACTTTCTTACCATGAAAAGTATAACGACAATAACAACGATTACGATATCGCAGTTTTCAAGGTATACCCATCGTTCGATTTCAATAACGCGACACGACCCGTCGAGTTGCCAGAAAATTCTAGATCGGTCGACACAAGTTGGGGCTTAGTTGCCGGTTGGGGTTACTTCATCGTAAGTTGAGTCGTAAAATCGGCAAAATAATGTTTCGTTGGATGCGATAAATGATTGCACGATTATGACAAAAACAACGAATGAACTTTTAGGACTCCGACCCGATACTGTCCGAGAATCTACAATATGTTACGGTACCGAAAGTGGACAGAAAGAACTGTAGGAAGGAATACGAAGACAGATACGAGGTAACAAAGCATCAAGTTTGTTATGGATTTTCACAAGGAGGAAAAGATGCGTGCAAGGTAACTCGCAATTTACATTAATAACCGGAATAAATCGAAATTTATTTCAAATATCGTTGATTTTACGTAGGGTGATTCCGGTGGCCCGTTAGTTAACAATTTTACCATAATCGGTATAACGTCGTGGGGCTCCGATTGCGGTCAACCATATTCACCTGGCGTTTATACCGATGTTATCGGTCTGGTAAAATGGATTCGAAATAAAATTATGTCGACTCCATAAATTGCTCGATAATTTTAATTAACCTATTACAGACTCTTAAATTCAACAATTGATTTATACGGATAATTTCGTTTCGAATCAATTTGGGCGTTAATCGATAGCGATTCATTGTTTCGATAAAAATCTACTTTGTAATAAGTCAATGTGATTAAACTCAACGCTATAGAAAAACTTACCAAGTGTATTGTTATATGTATTTAACATTGTCATACGGTTTTATTTGGTATGATTAGTTGGACAGTTTCTCCATCATTGGACACGGCAAATCTAGCTTTCTTATAGTTCAAAAGATTTGCCTTCCTTTCCGCTGACCACGCTTCGTAACCGAGTTTATAAAACTTTGGCAAACGATCGAAATTACCATCGTCCGCCAAAGAATCGTTGTATTCCCATTGTTTATTCATCAGTTTGTGCGCATGCCTTTTCTTTGACATTTTCAATTTTGAGTCCTCCAACATAACCGATCTCGACGGTAAAGCTGCTTTTTTTTCTAATAGCGCAAGAAAATATTGTACCTAAAAAAATGTACACCATATAGGTAAAAACCGCCTTATAAATAATTTCTCTATTTACTTGGATAAATAAATATGCCAATCGTTACTTGGACGTGAAACATAGGAAATGGAACGACAATGGTAGGCACTCCAACGATACACATCGTAGGATGATCCATGTTGATTAAATGTTTGTACAGAGGAGTTATATAATTGTCATCGACTTGTATACCGCAACTTTTGTCTAAAAATGGAAAGCTGTACCGATATCCGGTACAAAACATAAATACATCTGGCATAACGAAACTTTGATCCTTTAAAAATATTTTCTCCCCCTCTATCTTTTCCACGCCTAATAATTCGATTATGTTTGACGATAGAGCACTATTTAACCTAAATATATATGGTATTTTAATTTGCTGGTTAATAATTACGTCTAATAATTGTTCAAAGATTGTACGAAATACCTTTCACTGTTATGGCTTAGATATATGCGGGTTACATGGTTACTCAAATCGAGCGCAATGTCCACTCCGGAAGCAGCTGCTCCTAAAATTAAAACACTCTTTCCGGAAAAATCTTCTGGTTTTCTATACGAATGACTATGTATTATTATACCCGGAAAAGTTTCGATTCCAGGTATCATTGGCATGTAAGGATCGAAGTAATGTCTAAGTTGTACGTGCATAAAAAAAATCGAGATTTAAATTAATTGCAAATTCGTTTTGTATTGTTATGATATTTCGCATTAAAATGGAAACGCACCCATTACAAATCATTACAGCATTAAAAATAACTTCTTCCTCCTGTTTCGTTTTGAGAACGTTTACACGTACAATCCATTTTTCTTCCCCTTCTGGTGTAATCTCTGATCGAACAGATTCTACTCTTCTACCAAACTATAACATTAAATCTTTCGTCATCTTTCATGATCAATAATTAACAATTTCCATATAGAATAACAAAACATGTTTCCATTTACCTGAATATGTTTAAACAAATCAAAATGCTCTGCATAATTTTGTAAATATGTCAAAACTTCCCGATGCGTCACGCAACAAGGTTCCTCGGCGTTCAGTTTTGGGTAGTCGGGAAAATTCATAATTTTCGCTGGTAAATTAGTTCTACGATGAAAGTGTAAGTTCCAGTATTTAGGTTTAAACTTTAACATTATTCTGATGCGATCCCGTAAAATTAACAACTAAAGCATTATACAAAGTTAAACCTTAAATCTCGATACATGCTCGAGTGAACAGGAAAATTATTTTCCTCAACTCCAATTGTTTCTTTGTAAACCCACGTACCACCGATATCATTCGTCTGTTCGTAAACATTCACTTTGAAATTTAAACTTCGCGCAAAGTGCCTTGCTGCGCACAGGCCAGCTGCGCCAGCTCCTATCACGCACACTTTTTTCGTTTTTCTCGATTCAGCCATTCGCAGATTCGTACCTAACCTATGTGACGAAAAGCAAAAAATTGTTCAAAATTACCAAAAGCATCGAACATTTCTGTGAAACATGAGTTTCCTACATCTCCTAATAAATTACACTGTGTAAAACGTTTACAAATAGATTCATAAAAGATCCAGTAACAGAAACGATACATGTCAGTTATATGTAGAACTTAAAATACAAATCTTATTACGTATAACTTATTTTGTGGCATACGTAACAAAATTATACACTACACCTCCTACTATTATCGCGATTTCATACGTAATCATATGTTACGTCTTAATTTATATTTCCTTTCCATATTAAGCTATGAAATGTAAAATAAAATTGATTAAAAAATAAAACGAAGAAAGCGTATTTACATTAAAAAACGAAGAACCGAAGAAATTTTTGCATACATTGTTAATTAAATTTAAAGCGTCATCTGTTGTCACTTGCCACTTACACCTTATTCCTTACTATAAATTTAAACGACGTTGTCACGACGTTGTCTTCTGGTGTGAAATTTCGTTTTCACCGACAAACACTCTTCTTTTATATGTTTAAAAAAGGATACACCGGAAAATTAAAAAGAAAAAAAAAAAAAAAAAAAAAAAAAAAAAAAAAAAAAAGAAAAAAAAAAAAAA
>SMSQ01006310.1:152011-190601 GCA_019453375.1 Ctenoplectra terminalis
ATATATATATATATATATATATATATATATCCTACGTTGCTTTAAGTTTATTCGCAATTGGAACGTTACGAATACACTCTATACATAAACAACCGATCTTCAATATTGTCACTTAACAGTGCACAATTTCAACCATAAATTAATTAATACCAACAATGCTTAGAAAACTATACACTTTACCTAATAGCTAACAATAACAAGCTTCTTATCGTTTTGCGGGTATGTATACATTCTTGTTGGTTTTTTTCTTTCCCAAGAATTGTGACCATTTATGTTATTAAGTAATTATTTTTCTGCAATATATTATTACTCATTCAAATGTTATTCAGTGTAAGCCCAAACAATATATACTTTTCTTGAATTTCGTTATGTAAAGGTATATTAATCGTGTGTGTGTTTTCGTGTGTGTGCACATATTCATATATAATAACAGATGTACACAGCATTTGAAAGGACGATAAATATTACTATGTAACTAAAGCAACGGTAAGTAAAGCGAGCATGTTACTCTTAAATACACAAAACACAATTTGATAAGAGAAACTTCAAAATAAAAAATATGGTGAAAAAAACAATCGAAGAAATGTTGAATAAAAAGCTCAAACTGATTTTCTAAAATAAATGTTAAATTGAAAGATGCATTAAATGAAAAACTGGATCACGACGAAACAAATATACATATATTGTTCGAGGTAATTAATGCAAAAGACAAAACCGTAAAGATTTTTATTTTGTAGCTTCTCTCAACGAACAACGAAGATGCTTG
Organism: Ctenoplectra terminalis; assembly: GCA_019453375.1. NCBI lineage: Eukaryota > Metazoa > Arthropoda > Insecta > Hymenoptera > Apidae > Ctenoplectra > Ctenoplectra terminalis. Next base: position 152,778 of record SMSQ01006310.1, read on the forward strand.
AAAGGAGACACGATAGGATGTTGAAGGAGTACTATCTACGAGATGAGGGAGATGGCACTAGGTCTGATTTGGAATGACTTCGTGGAAGCATGCCATTCACAGAACCGGTATCCGAACCACCAACTCTTAGCGACACCCTTGGAATGGTAAATGGGGAAGGAGATGTAGGAGTAGAGCGGGGCAATCGCGGAGACTTCTTCCAGCTTTCAAAATTAAAGAGAGTATAATCTAAAGGAGGAGAAGAGAGACCACTAAGACTCGAGGGCAAATAGTCTCGGTAACGAGTTTCCAATGCTTCCATTTCAGCCGTCAGCTCAGCTTCTAACTTCTATAACAAGTACATCAATACTTATTTCAGTATAACTGTCTGTGTCTTTTTCCTCCAAATTTAAGTAACGATCGCGATAAATTTGTATCTCTTCCCGCTCTGGTCATTTGGTCATCATAAGAGCAACAGGAAACGGAAACCTATGACTTTGTAGCGCGCGTAATTGTAATGTAAAAGATGCAATAAAAAAAATGGCAAAAAAAAAAGAAGAATTAAATAAATAAATAAATAAATAAATAAATAAATAAATAAATAAGCAAAAAGTAATAAGAAAAAAAATTTACCTGCTTTCGAGGCTTCAGTTGTGCTTTCCACTCACGAAGCTCCTTACTGTACGCCTCTTCTAATTCTTTTAGTTTCAGCGTTTCATGCTCCATTAACATTTTCCTTTTTTCGTTCTGCAATTGTTCCAATTCTTTGATAGTGGCATCGCTTTGCGCTCTTACCTCTTCTAATTGACGCGAATGCTTTAATTCGAATCTCTGTTGCTCGGCTCTGTATCGCTTTTTTTCATTCTCTTGAAATTTTTTTAGTTTCTCCCTCTCAGCATCAGGATCTGGCGCAATAACCGACGACATGGAAATCCTCATTGATTCCCTGAACATCATTTCACGTGCCTTCATCTCGTTACGAATTCTTTTAGGTAAATTTCTACGTTCCACCGTCTGTCGTTTTATCAGTTCCTCCTCTTTCCGCTGATTCATTCGCTTCATTTGTTCCAATTCTTTTTCATGACGGATCAACATCTGGTGTCTTTGTAAAAAGAAAATATCCTTTAGCTGCTTTTTTAACAATTGCTGTTTCTCATGAATATGCCGTTCTTCTTGTTCCCAGATGGCAGCTTCTCGGGCTCTCATCAGCTGCTGTTTCTGTTGCAAGAATTGTCTCTCCATTAGGGCGATTTTTTCGCGATGACTATCAGACAACCTTCTCAGTGATAATTCATGACTTTCGTTAAGCTTATCTAAAAAGTGTTTTTCCCTTTCCTCGTGTTCAGCCTCCAATTTCTCTTTGCGCATCTTAAATGTACTCTTCCTCTTATCTTTCGGCATTAAATCGACCTCCTGTTTGAGCAGTCTCAGTTCCTGCTTCAATCCTTCGCGGAACTGTTTCAGTTCTCTTTCTTGCTCGCTACGAATCTTTTTCGAAGCAAGCCTAAGATCAGCTTCCTGTTGCGCTTCAGCTCGTTCGATCTGCTGTCTCTGTTGCCGAGCAAGAGTTTCCAAATCTGTTTCCGCGTTTCGTTCCAAGAGCTGTCTCTCTTGTTCGAAACGTTTCTCTTGTTGATCCTTATTGAACTGTGCCTTCTGCGACAAATCTTGAAATTGTTTCTGCTCCATTTTCTGTAACATCTTTAATTCTCTTAACTCTTGCTTCCTAAAGATCTGATCGTCATAAACTTTACCGTTTTCGTCATCACCGTAAATTACTTTCGATGTCGTCGTAGTAACTACGACGCCATCAATTTCAAATTTTCTAGTTCGTTTTCTTGTCTTTTTCTTCAAATTCATCATCTGAATATCCTCTTTCGTTTTTGTTGGTCGTGGTATGTCACGATTATAATCAGGCTTTCGTCGCAACACTACTTCCTCGTCCACTTCCGTAGATTGTCCTTGACTTAAATGATTTTCCTTGCTGGATTCCCTACTGTCCTGACTGATAGTAGTAGAAATGGATTCGGCATCGGAGCGATCTACACTCTTACTTGGCGTATGCGATCTTGTCGAACCAGATTCACTCTGAGACCTGGATCCTTCGAAGCTATCAGGAGATACTCTCTTTTCTTTATATCCTTTATTCATCTCCTTTTGTTTGACCGTCTTTAGAACTTTTTCGTCGATACGACCAACCACTCCGAACTTGTCGTTCTTTAACAGACCATTCATCTTCTTCGAACTTCTCTCTGCGTCATCAATACCTATGGATTCCACAGTCGTTCCAGCGACTACCATTTTTGTAACTTCATCTCCACTGTCGCTCTTTGTACTCGATCTTTCTATCAAACTCCCATCACTGTGAGAGGAAGAAGTTCGTACAGCCTCGTGTTTGTTAAGTACCGAGGAATCTTTCACTTGTTCCTTATCATCACCGACGGTAACAACAGAAACGTGACTAGTATCTTGTAATTCATCCACGATCGGACTCACAATCAGAACCTCGGATTCGTCTAATTTCTTGCCAACTCTTTTAGAAACGTCGGTAAGTATTATAGGTTGCTCCTGTGGTGTATATTCTAAACTGTCTAAACTAGGGAATCCGTCGTCGTCGGTTGAATTTTCGTTCACTTGTGTTTTATTCAATTCATTCGCGACAATAACAACTTCCGATGTTGGAGATGGTCGACAAGAAAGAGGCGTTGCTGTTGATACAGCATCGACAAGTACAGGAGGATGCGTAGTTACTACTGTTACTTGGCTTATGTTGCTAGCAAGACTATTTGATAAGTCTGGACTATCTGCTGTAATCCGGACGGTTGACGTGTTTGGACGTATTTCTTGATCGGATTTACCTACAAGTTCAACACCCGTTTCTTTACTCCTACAAGTATCTTCAATTTTAACAATTCAATTATCAATTTTGTACCAACAACCAAACGGTAATAGTTAATATTGCAAATAATCAATTGGTACGCGTATTATGTATAACAATAAAGAAATTTTTATCTTACCGGTAATAACAACAACATTGTCGCCGCTGCCCCTTCTCGAAGTACTTCTGCTTCTAATAGGAGTTGATGTGATCACTGATACATTCACCGAAGAACCCTTCTTCTCACAGTCTGCACTATCCCTACTGTTCACAGTATTTTCATAATTATATTCTTTACCTGGCCACTTTTTCTTGTCTCGTTTCCCATCAAATTCATCCGAAAAATTTTCTAACGAAACATATCTGGAAGAACCTTCGCTATGACTTTTAACAACAGATTCTGTCTTAGACGTGCCATAATCTGTTTTAACGTCTTCGGTAGAACAAGCCTTGACAATATTTTTCTCACATGCGCTAGCAGTTGGAATTTCTCGGTGAGATAATATCTCCATGGAAGAAACACTCATACGCATTTCGGTATCCATTGAAAATCGTTTTTCTAAAACCGCATTTAACTTTTCCTCCACAGATTTTCGTTTCTCTTGTAAGCTCTTGTAATTTTCTTCTATCGAAGATTGTCTTTTAACTTGTACATCAATTGGTGTTTCTTTTTCAATTCTAGAATCAAATGCCCTTCGTAAAAGCAATATCATACTAAAAGAGAGAGAGAAATGTTAACATAATTATAAATTAGTACCTGCTCTTTTCTTCTAAAGACGATTGTTTATTGAACACTGGTTTCATCCAGTCTTCAGTCAATTCTGATTTAACTGGTGCAGATTTCCTCTTTTCCTCTAATGTTAACTGTGTTCTCGATGATGGATTTACCTTACTATCTACCGACTTTTGTCTAATATCTCCTTTGTTCGCGTCATCTCCCTTATTCTTCTCTCTTTCATTACTTTCTGATATATTTTTTTCTAAATTACTTAGTACGTTTGGTTTCTCACAAAGTATGTTTACATTTGTTTGTTCCCTGTCTATCATCTCCTGACCTAACTGCGACAATTCATTTTTATCTCGCTGCGGTTTATCGATAACCTTGTATTCGTCTAACATCTCTGCATTACTTTGTTTATCAGTAATTTTCAAATTATTTTCTTTCTCTTCGTTTCTACTATTTTGACGCATAAGGGGTGGAAGAGGTGCAGGGCCTTTCTCTCGAGATATTCTACGTTCGTTGGTTTCGTTTGTACTAGGAGGTTTAGGTGCCTGAAAGTCAAGTTACAATATTATCGCTATTTATTTAAATATGCGCGCAATTAGTTTAAAAATGAAAAGAAAGAAAAGTACTTGTTTTTTCTCAATGGAAACAGATATATTGTCTTTTGATTCTGCTTTACGTAATTTCTTGTTTCTGTCCTCCTTTTCACCATCTCTGTTAATCTCTCGTTTATGGCTTTCTTCTTTTTTCGCAGACACGGGTGATGCAACAAGATTATCCTTTTCAGAAACTAAAAAAAATAAATAAATAAATAAATAAATAAGTAACACCAAAAATATATGTAATTTATTTATAACAATAATCATCATATAAGTATTTAATTTTTATACTAGAAATAATACACTTACTCTTAACATCAGCGTCACTGCGCATAGACGCAGAGTCATCTCCGAGTTGATCCAGTTCCAGAGGAAGCTGAGACGTGCGTTGCTCCTGAAATTTATATTCCTATCTTAATTAAAAATAATTATATAATTCGTACATGATAAGGTTCGTAATTAATCATACTCAGACTGATAACAAATATAGCTTCCAAGTATTATAAAATATGCGAAATATAAAAATATAAAAACTATTAGCATAACATAAAACAGGAAAATACATTTTACTCTATATGAATATGGAATAGGAAGATGAAGTTACAAATTGATGATAGAAACGTATTTACAAGAATTAATACAACTTCGTATACTTATAACAAACATTGTAGTTGAATCTGAATAAGATACGTACATTGAAAATAGCTTAAGCATTGCAGTTATAAAAATGAAAAAATTGTAAAATCTGTAATAATATATACAAAATATATTAAAATCAAGCTAGACGGCACTTACTGCATAAGCTACTGACCTGACAAACGCAGGGATGATGGGGCTGGCGAGGCCCAGGAGAGCCGCATGCACAGCCAAATTATCCAAATTACAATAACATATTTATTAGGATATCATTAAATTAAGTATTAAAAAAGAAAAAGAAAGAAAAGTTCAGTGAAATCTTTAAAATTAAAATTTCAAAGAATTGTATATACGACAAACGATAAATCTAATGACAATTCAAATATTCATACATTATACGATAAAGTAATTTTATCGTATTTATTTTGCAAATTAAAAAGAAAAAAAAAGGCATAATTTAATAACTCGTGTAGCATGCATGAATCTTTTTTAAATCTTATGCATGTTCAACATGCATAAATATAACAAAGTATAGTTGTATGTTAATTACATGAAAATTACATGAAAATTACATGAAAATTATTAAAAATTTATAAAAACGCATACAACAATACATCGTTATAGGTATTGTAAACTTCTTAATTACGAACGAATATATTTTTTTTTTATTTTTTGATCGTTTAAAAAATGACTAGCAAATTTGTACAATTCGGTTCATTCGTTTTGTTCAAAAGCAGCTTACCAATCCGTTGATACTGTTCTCTGTGTTTTTTCGCCTTTTTGGCCTTCTATCAAAACGAAAGCGTGTAACAACGTATATACATATTAACTTTGTATACGTATAAAGCTTTGTACATTGCTACGAATTGAAAAACCGCTAAGTACCATTGCAATAAAATACTGCTTACATAGTACTTTAATATTTTCATAGGATGAAATCAAAGTTATTTAAATCAAAAGTTTTTAACTTTGCAGTTTTTTAGTTTTTTAGTTTTTTAGTTTTTTAGTCTTTTAGTTGTTAAAAAAATGTTGAAACCAGTTAATAACATAAGATTAAAAATCACCTCGGTTTCTTCGTCAACCAATTCCTCCTCAACGACGTCGGCTTTGTACTCCAATAACAAGTCTCTGATCGGTTTCGAATCCAAATTACGATTTATGAATGGATGTTTTAGCAACTCATCAGCTGTTGGTCGCGATGTTGGATCTTTTATAAGCGCTTTTGCAATGAAGTCGTTAAAATCTTTACTCCATTTTCCAGGCTGATCAAGCTTGGGTGGGTCACTTTTTTGTATTTTAAGAAGAACACGCATCGGAGACATTTCATGGTTTGGAGGTTCCATTTGCGCAAATTCTATCAAAGTAATACCAAGTGACCAAATATCTACCTATATATAAAATACAAAACATAAATAGCTTAATACACAAAATTCTTAATTTTAGAATTCACTTTACTTACTTTAAAATCATAAGGATTATCTCTAAATGTCTCGCATAACACTACTTCTGGAGCCATCCAATATGGTGTTCCAATAAACGTGTCATGTTTCTGTAATGTATGTTTATTTTTTGCAGATACTCCAAAATCAGCTATAAATGTGAAAATTTATTAATTTCTCTTTATATATATATATATATATATTATTTATACTACGATGTAATAATAACGATAAATGTGAGAATTTGAATGTAAGAGTTACCTAATTTCACTCCACCAGCCATTGTTAACAAAACGTTTCCTGCCTTCAAATCCCTATGAATGACTTTAGATTTGTGTAAAAATGCAAGACCTTTGGTCATATATTGACATATGTAAGATATCTGCGGTTCTGTTAAAGCTTTCGCTAATTCAACCATTATAGAATCAACAGCACCACCGTCGCAATATTCTATCAACATCTGTAAGTTCGTTAATAAAAATGGACAAATATTAATTACAAAACATAAATATTAAACTTATAAGTATTACATAATTGTAAAACATACCCATAGCTTGCCTTCGATAAAATATGCTTCGTGTAATTCAACAACATTCGGGTGTTTACACTCTGATAAAATATCTATTTCAATCATAAAATCACTGAGATCGTCTTCTCCTTCTAACGCACACATTTTTGCAGCTGCAAGCCGATGAGTTTGCCTATGCTGTGCCTGAAAAATATAATACTCGTTTAACAAAATTAAACAATTCAAAATGAAAAAAAAAAGAAAAAATAGAAAAAATAGAAAAAATAGAAAAAAGAAAAAAAAGAAAATAAGAAAATAAAGGTTAAGCGACTAAATTAAACAAACTATTACCTTGTAAACTTTCCCAAATGCTCCATCTCCCAATTCACCTATCATTTCCCAGAATTCTTCCGGGTTGCAATCCATTTTAATATTATTGTATAATTTCTTTTTCTTCGCATCATTTCCACCAAAGTGGAATGCCTTTTTTAAATTTGATAAGAATGACATTTTTGCAATACTTATGTAATATATATATGCATGTATAAAAGCTCTGCTTCTATTACATTATGTAATGAAACTCAATGAAACGTTCAGCACAAATAACAAATATATATTTTAATAATGCGCTCGAACATAAAACTTATACAGGTCTCAAATAATTCATCGTAATATATAATTAGAAGATGCATGAAATCATCTTTTCCCTTACATATAATCTTGCATACTTTCCATTATTTTAACACATTTTCTATTGGAATAGAAAGTGTTCTAAGAGAAAGATTTTGTTTATATCCCTGTTTCGTACCAGGGAATCGTACCAAATCTCTCCCACATTTTGATACGATATAGTCAATATTCACTAATTAATAGGTACATTATTTGAATAAATAATAATGTATATACAAAGAATGAAACCCATTATTAATAATCTGCTTTCACTTTTAATATATGCAAAGCTGAAATAAAGAAAAAAATTAATAAAAATTAGAATAATATATTATATATTAATTTTTTTTTTCAACAAAAAAGAATACAATTAAACGAATATATTTTAAAAGTATAATTTGCACAAACATACGTGTTACAATTAATACTAATAATGTTAATAACTTAACAATAATCATTTACTAAAATTATCAAGGGCATAGATAAAGCAGTTGCGATAAAAGCATTACGTATCATGAAAATAAGTGTAACAAAAGTAATATTTCTAAATATGTACCGATATTCATCGTAACTCTAACAGTTTGTTTGAACTTCAAAAGTTCGTGTTATGTACTTTATCGATAAACTTGGTTGTTTCGCTAATAAATTATATCGTATAACATTATATAGTTATCGTTACATATTTGTTCGAATAATTATTTAGTTCTGTTTAAAATGTTAAAAATTTTTTAAAAGTCTCACTCATTTTCTCGATTATAAGATTATAAGATTATAAGACGGAATAATAATTTACGAGCAAAAAAAATGAAGAAACTCACTCACTCTCTCTCTCTCTCTCACTCTTTCTCTACCTATATATATGTATATATATATATATATATAGATAGATAGATAGATAGATAGATAGATAGATAGATAGATAGATAGATAGATAGACAGATAGATATATAATAATATATATAATAAATAATATATAATAAAGTATAAAAAATGTAAAACCAGAAAGCTGTTGAAAATGTCAAAATCGACGATCACAAGGTTGACACAATTTTGACAAGTAATCTACAGCCGTATCTGTCCGCCATCGTTTTGTAAATACACTTTCCCCGTCTTGTACGAGTTAAGAGTTTATAAAAGATCAAATTTGGCAAAAAATAAAACGAACGCTTAGCTGTGGAGAAGTTGAAATAAAAAATTTTAGCAAAGAGTAATATAGCCAGATATTTAGTAGGAAGCGATAAAATTTTTGGTAAAGTCATCTATGCTGTTTGTAGCCTGCTAAGACCGACGTTATTTCTTTTAACTGAATGTTTGATACGTGTATTATATGAGAACATGTTGATTTTAAGGATACAAAAGATTGACACAAATACATCATTAAATTGATGGTGAAGGATAAAATTAGTACGATTTTTTTGCTTCAAAAGTAGGATTTAAAAAGAGAAAAAAATAAAGAAAGAAGAAAAAAAAATGTGTAGTAGACACATCCTCGGCTCACCTTCTCTTTTAATGATCCACCGTTGACGAAATGGGCACACTTCGTCTCGATTTATAACCATCGGCAACCCACTAAAATCTTTGGATCACACGATCTCACAAACTACACGTATCGCCGATAAATTCAACGTTCAAACTAAAATATTAGACAGAATAGGAAAACTATGGTGAAATCAGTAAACTAGACGGATCCGTACGTACACGGCCATTTTCAGTAACACACGTACATCACACATTCTACTGTACCACGCCTGGAAGTGACGTAATCAATCGGCAAGTGTGCCTGTATTCTTTCTAAAAGAGATTCTCTAACTTACAAATGTATGTTAAAGTGAATTTAAAAAAATAAAAACCGTACACTTCCATATATCCTGTGAAATACCTTGAATGACAATTAATGCTAAAATTATCAACTGTCTTTTAAAGATCAACTTTAATTATATAACGAGTGATAAAATTCGTGATTTATGTTATATTTTAAATAAATATACGTACCGACAATATCTTTATCTTTACGTTTCCTAATATTTTAGTACAGATATTTTACTTCGTCGTATTACGATAAAATTTTACAATGATCTTAAATACAGACTCGGTTTCCACGTATGAAAATTCGATACTCGTGTATATTAAATTATTTAATTGATTTCGCAGCGTATCGTTCCAACTATGGAAGCCTTTAACGTGTATAATCTTATTAAGTATTGTTGCGAAACAAACTTATATTTTATAAGAGTATAGAAATTTTACGAATTTTAGAAATTTAACGTTTCTCTCAATCGTTAGGTTGAAACAATGTAACACATAGATTTAAAGCATAGCGAAGTTTGACTTTTTTTTTCCTTTTTTATTCTAAGCAATGATTTTAGAGAAAAAATTAGGTTTAACCGAAAGTAAAATTATAAGGAAATTCAATGCCAGCCAAAGAAATAAAAACTTATACCATGCATCTAAATAAAATGTTATTTCCGCGCTTCAATAGCATGATTCATAAACACATGGAAACATTAAAATATGAGATAAAATGAAACATTTGAGGGTCTCAAAATTGATTACGTTAATTTATTATAAGAATGAATAATTTGAATGCGGTAAATCAATTTTTGGATTCAAGCCTACCAAAACAACGTACGAAAGACACTATTTTCTGACATTTATCAAATATATGTACACGATACTGATACAATATATCATACGAATCTGTGACGGCGAGTATCCGCGTGTAATATATATTTTTAATTTATCAGTTTAAACAAATACTCGTTTCTGCGGATCCGAATATATATTTGAACATACACTGTAAAAGGTATTTTTCGTTAATATTTCATATTGTTGCATAAAAATAGTGTTCGTCCATATAAATGTTTTTGTATAAATAGATATTAATTTCTATCAACTATTTATTACTTAATCAAAGTTAAATTTAAACATTATTTACGTTTATTTAAGTAAATAGTTGCGGACGGATATTTAAAATAACAGACACTACTGTTTTTCTATAGCTACTTTTTAATAGCTTCGATTAAATTTTTCTATTTTAGGGTTAGAATGTCCGGAAAGGAACGATATTTATTTCGAATGATTTTTAAAAATTTTATCGCTTCGATAAATCCAAAGTTAAAACAACCCACCGTACTAGTTGGCGAAGATCATTATGGCACCAAATATTACGAACTACAAAAGGCAGCAAATTCCTCGAAAAAACATTCGTCTCGATATTTTGTGCCTGTAAATAAAGATGATCATGAACAAGAATTACCCGTGGAATGGGAAGCATGGTTAAGACATCGTAGAAAAGATCCACCTACGGTAGAAGAAATAGAAAAAAATTATCAATTACAATTGATTAAAAAACAAAAAGCTGCCGAAATAGAAGCAACATGTTCAAGTACCGAACCACAAGAATCAATGTTATCTACTCAAAAGGATGGATATAGGTCATTTCCTACTTACGAGGAATATAATAACAATGGCCAAGATTATAAAGTAAAATATTCGAAATAAAAGTAGGGTACAAATAAATAGACATAAATTAAGGACTTGTAGTTTAATTTAATTATGCGTGTGTTTTTTTTAGAATATTTAAAATTAATGAAATATCTAGTAAATATGTACAAACTTTATTGTGACATATATTTGTATTATGACATATAATTTATGCGTGTATTACTTGTGTGTAGTTTATGAATAAAACAATTTATTAATATGCTATATTTCTATGCATACATACGCGGATATATTGTTCTGTACGCTATGAATTAACCCGCGTTGAACAAAAAATAACAATATCAATACTCAATACTTTTGAATAGAACTTTCTTTTGTGTACAGAACTTCGATGATAACGTGTGTTCAACCTCAAATCTTTTATCGAGCAAGATATTTGACGCTTCTTTGTAATTTACATTTTAGTAAAACCACAATTTTCTAAAATTTTCTTCCACTACATACAGATAATAGTTATAATTGATCTAGTGAGTTTAAACGTAGAGAAACGTAGAGAAACGTAGAGAAACGTGGAGAAACGTAGAGAAACGTAGGTAAGCAAAAATAAAAATGTAGACTTCTTAATGAGAAGACAGACTATAACTGTTGATGTTCATAAAAAGTAGGACTTCCGATATTAATATTCGGAACACCAATCAACGACAGGTATAAGTTCTTTCGTTCGAAAGAAACTGACGGAATTCAATACATCACAAGTACCTGATGATCAACCAGAAAAATCACTATTATCAAACAAAGCTTGATCGTATAGTTCTCCTTTTACTAGTCGTCCACCAAAATAACGACCGTTCAAAGAATCCCTTGCACGTTCTGCCTCTACAATAATTATTCAATATCAATACATATACGCATGAAACACTATCGATAAAAAGAAAGGAAGAAAACAAAATCTATTACAAACTCACCACTCATCTGAGAGAACTCGACAAAAATTTTTACAATAACTTCTGCATCTTCGTCATCTTCCGATTGTCGTTCGTTATAAATGATAACTCTTTCTACAACTCCAAATTTTGAACATTCGTCTTGAATTTCTTCTTGTAAACTTTCATCTACATCTTCTGGAGCTACCATATTTCGTAAAATAACAACTCGGGATTCAACTTTACGCATAAGTTTCTGCATAACAAGGTGACGCGCGCTTTGTCCTTTGATCGACATATTTTCTTGTTGCTGCAATGTTTGTGGTTCCGTTTCTTCTAGCAATTTCTTCTGCAATTCTTCCTGCTGTTTCTGATGAGCTGCTTGCTCTTGTGCCCGCCTCATTATATCGGAATTTGTTGTGGTTGTAACTGGTATCTAATACAATTTAATTGTAATATTATAACCCTTTAGTCTGTACAAAGAAAGAAAAAAGAAAAAAGAAAAAAGAAAAAAGAAAAAAAAATGAAGAAAAACTTACAACCGGAGTTCCTACTATTGTAGGTGCTACAACANCTTAATGAGAAGACAGACTATAACTGTTGATGTTCATAAAAAGTAGGACTTCCGATATTAATATTCGGAACACCAATCAACGACAGGTATAAGTTCTTTCGTTCGAAAGAAACTGACGGAATTCAATACATCACAAGTACCTGATGATCAACCAGAAAAATCACTATTATCAAACAAAGCTTGATCGTATAGTTCTCCTTTTACTAGTCGTCCACCAAAATAACGACCGTTCAAAGAATCCCTTGCACGTTCTGCCTCTACAATAATTATTCAATATCAATACATATACGCATGAAACACTATCGATAAAAAGAAAGGAAGAAAACAAAATCTATTACAAACTCACCACTCATCTGAGAGAACTCGACAAAAATTTTTACAATAACTTCTGCATCTTCGTCATCTTCCGATTGTCGTTCGTTATAAATGATAACTCTTTCTACAACTCCAAATTTTGAACATTCGTCTTGAATTTCTTCTTGTAAACTTTCATCTACATCTTCTGGAGCTACCATATTTCGTAAAATAACAACTCGGGATTCAACTTTACGCATAAGTTTCTGCATAACAAGGTGACGCGCGCTTTGTCCTTTGATCGACATATTTTCTTGTTGCTGCAATGTTTGTGGTTCCGTTTCTTCTAGCAATTTCTTCTGCAATTCTTCCTGCTGTTTCTGATGAGCTGCTTGCTCTTGTGCCCGCCTCATTATATCGGAATTTGTTGTGGTTGTAACTGGTATCTAATACAATTTAATTGTAATATTATAACCCTTTAGTCTGTACAAAGAAAGAAAAAAGAAAAAAGAAAAAAAAAAGAAGAAAAACTTACAACCGGAGTTCCTACTATTGTAGGTGCTACAACAGCTGGAGGTGGTATAACGACTGGTTGTCCAGGTATAGGTTGAATTATCGCCGGAGGTCGAGTTAAAGTTTGCGGTATAGCTATACCAGGAGGGGGTATGACGGGTGCTACCGTCGCTATGGTTGGTGGAGCCATCAATGTTGCAGGAGCAATCGTAGGTCTTACTATACCAGGCAAACCTGTGTACATGAAATACATACACTCGTTCACGATGATTTTAAAGATAACTTGAAATCATGAAATTCTATATATCAATCTACACTGGTACCTTGATTTAAAATCGGCGGAGCAGCTGCTCCAAGTTTTGTCAAACCAAGGGCTACTGCATTACTGGCTACAGCATCCATTGCTTGAATTTTTGCGGTTGCAGCTGCAGCTGCAACTGCTGCCGCGGTAGGCATCATGCTAGTTCCACTTGGTGGTCCCATAAGAGCATTTGGTGGAGTGATAGCTCTGCCCACTCGTAAGTACTGTCCACCCAAGTCGAATAAATTCATCGATGCGATAGCCTCCAAAGCAGCTTGCATTGTTTCGTATTCGATAAAGCCGTAACCTTTGTGCCGATGGGGTGAACTTCCTTGCGCCAATTTGCAATAGGTAATAGGACCAAATGCTTCAAATACCGATTTAATATCATCCTCGGTTAAATCTTGATGAATGGATGCGATGTAAATACGATTATAATGTTTGCTCTCTTCGGTAATTTCATCTATAACGGATTGCGCTTGAGGCATGTTCGACGGACGGCCCACAACCTGAAGGAAATACGAAAATACAGGAAGAATACTTTCAACGATTAAAAGAAAAATAATTGTAACGAATCTGTCGATAACTAATATTTTAATTATGAAAAGAAGCATATGTGGAAATAGAATTAGGATCAGGAGCTATATTGTTTGCTTGAACACAACTTTGATACGTTCGAGCAATAATAACATTTTGTTAATTCAAAATTATCACTTTTGATATGAACATATTTTATCTATAATAGAATGCATTTTTATATTCATCAATATATGTGTATATATACACATATATATATATGTATGTATGTACGTATAAAGAGCATCATAAAAGATTGGAAAATCTATAGTAAGAATCTGTTAGAATTGTTAAAGAGTTTAACAAGATTTTTTGATTGAAGTGCATTTAATATGTGCTGCGATACAATGCAATTCAATCAAAAAAAGAAAAAGAAAAAGAAAAAAAAAAAAAAAAAAAAAAAATCGTATTGGATAAGGCTAAATAAAAATTTGCCGACCTCCGGCGGGATGATAGGATTGCTGGGGGACAGGAAATTCGTTATATAGGTACGTCCCGCTACCTTGATGTTACGTCCACCAATCATGACACCATTCATTTGCTCCAAAGCAAGTTGTGCTGCTTCAGGTATCTCGTATTCGACGAATGCAAATCCCTTGTGCTTCTGCGTAACAGGATCCCAGGACATGTTGATCGACTTTATAGGACCAAAAGGCAAGAAAGCTTGCCTGATCGTATCCTCTTTTAATTCGAAACTGATGCTGCCCACATATACCCTGTCATACAGGAATTTTATTTCAGGTGTCAATCGCCTTTCTTTATATTAAGTAGAAATTTTTCTTTTCACTTTTACCTATTATCATTGCGTACTCACAATTCTATCCTATCAGAATTGAGTAAAAAAAAAAATAAAACAGATTTCAAAAATTCCTTCTAAAGTATAATAAGTGATATAAATATGTAAGAAACAGAAAAGTTGATGTTACTTTAAGAATTTTTCCTATCTAAATATACACCAAACAATGCGAAAAAATTCATAAATGTTGCAAATACAAGTTCACAGTACAGAAATGTTACACACGTGATACAGAAAAAAATAAATGACAGTGTTATAATATGATTTTACCTAATGATGAAATTTAAAGAAGACAAGAAAGAAACTTAATCAAGATCTTGAAATTTTTTTAATTTACCGTAAAATGAAAGAATTAAATTCGAGAAAGTACATAATTATTTAAAATAATAAAAGTTCATTAAAACCCAATTTAAACGAGGAATGGAAATTTTTAATCGATACCAAATGACGATTGAAAATTATCTTCTATTTAAAACGACGAGTTTCGAGGACGAAATTCGGTGGGCTAAGACAAAGAACAAACAAACCTGCACATGAGGGCGAGAGCCTGCTGTCTCTGCACCTGATTCCGTTGACTAGCCATTTGCTGTAACACAAAGGACCATAGGCCTTCTATTGATATCCCTCCCCCTTACATACACCATGTCTCGTTCATCTCAAAAATCCCCCAAGCTCTTTTACCATTCCACCTTCGTTGCTCAACTACTCTTTCCTTAACGTTACAAACTTTTAAGTACTATAATATTTTAAATAAACTTTTTGTGGCTTATCAAGGAATTACACGTAATATCCTTTAAATAAATTATGTACGAACTTGAAGCTAATTATACGCATACTAAATATTACACTACATGAAATACGTACTTTGAAATAGTTAAAAAAAATAAACAGTTAAGAATAATTGGATTCAAATGGGTATTTCATGTTGAGCTTGTACTCAGAACACATTGCTAAAAGCATTGGATTAATTTTTCAATTAAAGTTTGAATATTAAATTAAAGATTCCGAATGAAATTAATAATTAAGTTTACAATAGTTACATTTTCATAACAAACCCATAAAATAGGATTCTAAGTATAATTGAACGTGGTATTCTAAATACAAATCAGCATAGTACACCCAAAATATTATTAAGAAACTTCTTTGCCAAGAGAAAAGAAAGAATAGCTGAACTCGGAAGTATACATCATATCGATTATTTTTCTCAAATCGTCCAGAGATTCATGCACAAAAACTTGTCCTCCTTCGCGCTGGTACAGCTCTGCTCCCGCCGACTACTATCTCAAAATATCTAACCTTCGCTTACAGTAGTAACTCAGGGTAACGTTTAGGAGTGTTTGATTCGTAAGGCGGTTTCGTATCGTTTCTGTCTTGACTTGGTTGACACTAACCTGCACATTAGCAATAAAACTTGCTGCCGCAGGACCAACTTATTCTTCTGCGGGGAGAAAAAATCAACCGATCAGAGTTAGGTTCCAGTGTTCGTTTTTAATTTCTGTTATATGTTTTGACTTTACTCGCTCGTTATAACGAACACAGGTTAACATGTTTAGAACAAAATTTAATATTACTCGGCGGGGCGAGCTAAATTGCAAGGACAAACATCAGTTTAAATCATTATAAATACAGTTTTCTGAATTATTTTGTTATATTATTGGCAAAGAGCTAAATAGAGGAAGAAATGTAAATCTAACTTTTAAACAATAATACTTTTTGAGACAAAAAAGAACCCCATAATTTTAATATATCATTCTATAGATGTATAAAATAAATCCATTGTGCATTCGTATGAACAATCAACATTTAATTAAACGATTCAAACTACGTAAAAGTTCATTGTTACTGACTTTTAAATATAAATATTCTGTCCACACTATTTGGTCACAGATATAGTGCGGAAAAAAATTTAACAGAATATTGATTCGTTATGTAAATGTTGATTGTTTTATTAATTTCATTCATACTGATCAAACTAATCAAACTAATCAAATATTTAATGCATTACTTATCGTTCTAATTTAAATACATTAACAGCTGTGTAAAAGAAAAGACAGACATTTCTTCAATGTAGAAATCTATGAATGTACAATGGAATGCAAAATGTATGTTAGGCGAGTAAAGTTTGTTAGTGTCATGTTTGAAAATTACCTGTTGTTGATGAGCGAGGGTTTGCTTCATTAGAACCATTTTGATGCTTTGTTCCATTGCATATTTCTTTGCTCTATTTACTGTATCTTGTTGTTCGGATGTAATTTTTGGAAGACCTGCACCTAGAATGCCAGGTAATGTAAGGTATTTAGCTCCAGGTCCTATAACAAAATAAATGTTACATGTAAAACAAAATATATCTCATCAAAAGATATTTTATTAAATGATGTTCTGTCAGATCTTATCAGCTATTTGTCCACTATATCATTATCAGCTCTCAATATAACTTTAATCGGAGCAATAAATTTTAATTGTCACAATTACTTATATACATCATATACACATTGCATAGAAATTAAGTTATTTCAACTATCTTAGTAGTTTATATTAAAAAACTGAAATACATTGTAAGCTCACGTACCAGCAACAACTTGTCCAATTTGATTAAGATCATATATAGGTCCTGGCAAGAACTCTGATGCATTTCCTACGAAGAAAGTTAGCATTAGTTAAGCATGCAGCATAATAGCAATTACATTTAATACTTCCATCATCACACGCGTTTACCAATTATTATTATTATTATTATTATTATTATATATATATATTTTTTTTTTTCTTTTTTTGTTTTGTAATACTATTAAACACAATAAAAGCTTTTTTCTTGTTGCTTTGCGATGATAGAGGTATCAGAACAGTTTATAATTTTATACAATATACAAATTTGATTTCTTAATTTCTTAGCCTTATTAATTGTTAAGATTAAACAGAATTTGAGCTGTACATATGATTAATATTTAACTCAAGAACATCTACTATTTATTGGACAAGTATACTGTAGAATTTTTGTAAGCATAAGTTTTATAAATCTCTATAAAACTTTTAAGTAGGAACAAAGTGTAAAAGAAATGACTTAAAAAGAGATGAAAAAAGTAACGATGTCGTGCAGCAATTCCCACTGCAGTAGAATCGTCCTCCAAACTGTAAGTTCAAAGAAATTAAAACAGTCAGGAACAATAACGTTACATTTGTATATAAAACAATGTGTATACACAGTTAGATGTATACACTCGTATATAAATACATTTTGAAAGAGATGAATTCGCTTCTTTTCTTTCGAGCTATTAAAATAAAAATTGCTTTATACGTTGAAAGAGAAAGAACGACAAAATTTTGTTAAAAACAATATCAAAATTTAAGAGAAACCTCTGCAGTTATTCGTATTAACACTTTTCATTTAAATTTCATTACTGTTTACACTATCAGCCCCCAAAAAAAGACTACCAATAACTAGATTAGGTTTCGTATGATCATAACCAATTTGGTCTGCTAGTCTCTGAAACAGAAATCAGAACACGTTGAAACGTTTCTTTTTCTCTTTTATGACTTTTGCAGTTTCACGAATTAATATTATTAGCTTTGTTCAATCATTTGATTAACGGCTAACCGTGTTCTGGGCTGAGCAATGATGGTTGTGCGCAAACTATCCGAGATTGAGGCGACGCACAAATCTGTAAGCACAAAGCAAAGGAGAATACTCTCAGTGCATTTTCTGCGCCATTTTCTTACAGTTTGCCTTTTCCAACCTACTACGCAATTAACCCTAACACGTTCTATGTAGCAATGGCGATCCTAATTAAATAAAAAAAAAAACAAAAAAAAACAAAAAGAAAACAAAAAAAAAAAAAAAACGAAAAAACAAGAAAACAAAAAAAACAAAAAATCTAACGGATCGACCTTTGAAAAAATTTACTTTTCTTGCGTTGTACACCCTACTTCAATAACTTTCTTATACGCTTACAAAAGGTATGTCTCTAACGAAAGAACACACTACCTCAGGTGTATACTATACACGTATAAATGTGATAAACTTACAACATATCTTAAAACGGATACATCGCCATTGCATATCCTATTTATAAGCCTCTCTTTCTTCGTAACACATTTAGAAATTTAACCAGAAATCAAAGATGTTACCTATAATGTAGCATAGAAGAAAAAAAAAACATTTAAACGGAAAAGATATAAAATAAATAAATAAATAAAAAAATAAAAAAATAAAAAAATAAAAAAATAAAAATACATATATTAATTTTTTCAATATAATATATCCTAATAAATGTTATTGTCTTAATAAAATAATTTACAGAGGCTTATAATTAGGATGAAAGAAGACTACCCTAAAATGCTGACCTATCTAAAATACGCATCATATTTGGTACTCGACAATAGATGCTGTGTCAGTGGGAGTTTGCAAAACTCTGATTTGTTCTGTTCAACGAATGTAGCGTTCTCTTTCTTTGTTTGGCGCATGCTCATGATCACAGCTCAGTCGTAGGCCACAGATTCTGTACTGTCTCTCCGCTGTAACATCTCAGAACAGAAGGACAACCATACATTAGTTTCATTGAGGGTCAACGGTCACCTATTACCCTAGCCTACCAAAATATATTCTGAAACTGCAATAGACCACTCAACACTTATAGCTTGCCAGCATTTTAATAGAAAGCTAGCACCTGATTGTCCTAAGTAAATAATATATGTTTTTCTTCATCATTTCCTTTGCTTAGAAATATATTATGCTTGCTGTTGCTTCTGTGTTCACCGTCTTTTCCAGTTGTACGCTTAATTGTACAATTTATTAGTGTAGATTAGAGGAATACATCTATTTGGGAATATTAGCAATGTACCTTCGACTCTAGGTTTCTTGTTCGGAGGTTCCACATTATTCTGGGACGTTGGTGCCTAAAAAAATATAAAGTATTTGTAAATTAATATTTTTAAATTATGTGAAAAAGAATTCAAGGAAAAAATATATTGCATAAAAAAAAAACCATTCGTTTATTAATTTTACATTGAAATAGGAAATATTAAAAGTTAATCAAAGAAGATGATATTTAAAGAAGATTTGATTTATAAAGTCAATATTATATAAATTGAATTACTAATAATAATATATCGATAAAATATTACTAAATATGGTACTGGTATATTTTTTTGAAAGATTCAAGAATATTTTAAATAAATACATTACAAGCAGTTTACAACCGCCATCATGAACTGAAAGATTTCCCACTTCTACCAATTAAATATTTTTTTATCGAAATAATAATTAAAATTAGCTTACCATGGCCATTGCTCCGTTCATTATCTCCGGTGTCCTAATGAAACGTCATCAATTTCTTTTAGATATTCTTTACTAAACAAATTTTAACTGACTTGGGACAAGTAACTTACATGCAGAACGATCCGAAGCTTCCCTTTACGGAAGTGTTATGTGAAGTACCGTGTAAGTCAATAATAACTTTACGTTCAATTCTCTACCGATTATTCGAATAAGTTGTAAATAGATATATCTATATATATATATTTATATACATATATTTATATCGGTTATAGCTTTTAAGGAAAAATATCATTATTAATCAGTATGCCATAAACATATTTTTTACTATTATTAAAATTAACTTTTTGTTCCGAGTTCTTATACCAATTATAATTTGACTACAGTTGTATCAATATGACAATTACCGACATATGTTTAAGGGTTAGAAATTAACGTGTTTTCTTTGTCAGGGAATCAAATTACCATGAGTTCCAATAATTTCCAGATCAAATTAATTAATAACGAAAAGGTAAAATATAATTATATAGTTCATCCCTATTCCACGCTATTCCATACTAAAATAAATAATTTTTTTTTATTATTATTATTATTATTATTAATATTTTAAATATTTATTTATATACAAATTTACAATTGTACAATTGTACAATGATTATTGTGAAAAGCAAAACACTGATAAATATATTATAGGGCAAGGGTCTTTTTGCTGTTCGATCATTTAAAGATGGAGACATAATTTTGGAAGAAAAACCTATAATTTGTTGTCAATTCGCATGGAATTTAGATTATGGATACTTAGCTTGCGATAATTGTTTAAAACCTTTAGAAACTGCTGAAGAAAATGTACATCGATTGACCGGAAATTCAACAATTATTTTACCTCACGCAGAATGTTGTGAAACAAAAAAAGATTTAATTACAGAATGTCCTGAATGTGGCACAAAATATTGTAGTATCGAATGTCAAAATGAAGCTTATTTAAGGTAACATTACAATTCCATAAGTTTGTTATTAACATTAATAATGTTTTTTGTAATCGTAGAAAGTGTTGAAATTTTAGATATCACGGTATAATATGTTTGCAATCAAGAGAAAAAGACGAGTCTCATCCTTTGGTACAATTAAACGAAGTATGGAAACAAATGCATTATCCACCAGAATCAGCAACAGTAATGTTATTAGTTAAAATGGTAGCTCTTGTTAATCAAGCCAATAACAAAGAAAACATTCTTTCAACTTTCTCACAATTTTGTCATCGTACGGTCAACGATACGCACGAAATTGCACATAAACTACTGGGAGAAAAATTTATCGGCCAAATTGATGCGCTTAGACAGATGATGCAAAAAGCTGTAAACACAGAATTTACAGAACACGTATGTAATATAAATATCACTGAAAAATTGTTGTATCGTAGAATAAATAGTTAAAAATTTCAATTTACAGTGGTTTACACCAGAAGGTTTTAAATGTCTGTTAGCTCTAGTAGGTACAAATGGTCAAGGAATTGGAACTAGCGCGTTTAGTCGTTGGGTTAAAAATGTATCCGCTCTGGAATTACCAAGAGAGGAAAGAATACAGGTTGACAAATTGATAGATCGAATTTATGACGATATGGAAGAAGGTAAGTTCTTCTGAATTACAATACAAAGCTTAAATCGTGACGATGTAAATTTTACTTTTACCATTAATTTTACCCATTTTAGCTGTGGCTTTTTTTTTAAACAACGAAGGTTCTGGCCTTTACGTCTTACAGTCTTCGGTGAACCACAGTTGTGTACCAAATGCAATCGTAGAATTTCCTTATTCGAACAATGTATTGGTTTTAAAAGCAATACGCAATATTCTACCCGAAGAGGAAATATGTATAAGTTATCTCGATGAATGTTGTCTAGAGAGAAGTAGGCATTCTCGACAAAAAGCTTTAAGTTCTTTATATTTGTTTCATTGCTATTGTAATAAATGTTTATCACAAGCCGACGATCCAGACTTAACATCGGAAGATGAAATAGATGATGACATGTCCAGCTGAAAATACGAATTTTTATAGTATACGTGCGTATAATAAATTTTTAATATCCGTACATATCACAATGTACACGCTGTTCAATTTATCTCCATTTATACCATACGTGATATAATTTTATTATTAACTTATAATATTGCTTGTTAATAGTTTGTACGACTTTATCTCTTTCCAAGCGTAATTGTTAAAAACAGAGAATACAGCATATTGTCACAGTGGCAAAGTAGCAGTAGGCAGTAGGCAGTAGGCAGTAGGCAGTAGCCAGTAGCCAATGTTCCCATACCCTAGTAATGATGCATTTATTTATAAAGCATTACGTTGCAATAAAGTATGTAGGAATGTTACAACATGGAATTATTATACCATTTTAATATAATATATAACTAGTATACAATTTTATATAATTATTAAACAAATTTATTTATTGTACTAGAAACATCTCACTTTTCATTGAATATATCATTGTATATATCAGACTAGTATATTATAAATATTTTTTACCTTGTTGATTAATAAAATACATAAAATAAATAAAATTACTATAAAATCATACTACTTTAATATAAAAAAAAAAAAAATTAATTTAAAATCAAACTACTTTAATAAAAAAAAAAAAAAAGTATTATGTTTCTTCATTTCTAATAAGGTCAAATTAACATTTAATTATGAGTAACAATTGTTTAAAAATGTATTTAATCAGGGCTTAATTGCAAAAACGCTAAATTAATATTTTAACGTAATATATTCGTCATTTGTATCGTATGTATCGCGGTAACAATTCTTACCGATTTGTCTCTCAGAATTAAAAAATGATGTAATAATTAAAATAGCAAGAAAGCTTTTCCAGCATTAATTTATATCAGTGTTATATGCCATTTACTGAATTTGAAGCGTGAATTCGTTTCTCCCTAACATCGTTAAATTTGATATGTAATAAGGCACAGGTGTAACGAGTATACGTCGTTCTATTAGTTTCGATAAAAACACAGCAATGTTGTGACTACGAAATTCCCATCTGAAACGTATCAAATTGAAATTCTACTAAAATTACTGAGCATTAAAGTATAATATGATTTTAATAAATAAATACTCACTTTGTACATATGTTTTCATTTGATAATTTTGTCGATACGTCTTTATGCGACAAAGGCATACTTGGACCATTGATAACAAGTAATTCTAAAGTAGGAGGATTATCGCCAAAACATTCTTCAGCATATTTCTTCCGTTGTTCTCGTTGAGTAAAATCTATACCTCTTTCGCTGAGAAGTTTATATAAAATATATACGATGAAAACTCATGAAAAAGTAATGCTTAAATTTTCTATTTTTTTTGTTAATATTTGAATAAAAACATTACTTTTTATTAGGAGTAGCTTCCTTATATACCAAAGCGTTGCGAACATTTTCAAAATTCAATGCTCCTTCTTTCTTTTTCCAACACAATTCGCTTAACGATTTAAGATCTCTACCCATCAGTTTAGATCTTTTAGAATCTTTTGAACCTAAACTTCTTACTATTATATTTAAAATATTAGACGAAACATATTTTTTGGTACAAAAGAAATACTTCTGTCCCATAAATAACGCGAAATAGAGCATGGCTGTACGTTGAATATTTTTTTTGCTTTTACTTTTACTTTTTTCATCGGTTAAAGATATATACGTAATACCATCGTGCGTATTTACTTTTACATTGATTTTCATATTTAACGAATCAAAATAATTTTGTATATCATTTCGAATTTCCCTTTTTATAAGATAACTTGTAGATTTATTATAACCAGTCGACGTGTAACCGTACCATATTTTTCTGTTACTATGCCAACTTATGTCTGAAACGTACGAATTTCATTATCAATGAGAAAGAAGAAATAATATATATGTATATATACAGACTACTAGTATTACTACTACCAATTAATTGTAACGTTGATAAACGGTCCCTTAAAACTTTCTCTTCAAGTTTTGCTCGCTGATAAAAAATGAAAAAAACTGTATAACAAATAGGAATAGATAATATTAACAAGATTACAACATACGCATGAAACATGAAACTTACAGTTATAATTGTTTTAACAAGTTGTGCTACATTAGTCGATGTGAACTGTTTACGATGTTTAACTAATTCAGATCTTATATTGTTCCACGAAATTTCTGGAAAAATTGGTATTATCGATGATTCTATTTCTTCAAATTTGAATCTTTTAATAACATTAACTATGTTTTGTTGTAGAGATGCAGGGGTTGCTAGAAGATCAAACACAAATTGTTAGTATAATACTTGAACCGATTAGTATTTCGGTGTAACCTGTTTGAGTAAAATGATGCAAATGATATTTAATAGCTTCGATCAATCGAAGAATACTAACCGATTGGCATTGTGTAAAGCAAAAATGAAATAAAAATGAATAAGAAGGTAAGTTTAAAGTGATGGAAAGATATATTAAATTTTCTTATGCACCCATCGAAAGTTAACGTCACGTGTTGGACACGCGCACGAAGCGATTACCAATTCCCGCCTGAACGGAAAGAACGGAAAGAACGGAAAGAACGAACGAACAACGTACAAGATAGGTCTTATTACGCGGCGGCTCGGCGGGGGCCAACAAGTTCTTTACCGTTCTAGCGTCGCTTCCAACCTTACCGATTCAGTGTAAAATAAATTTAGAATCTGATAATTGTTCCAACCGTTGAAATAGAAAAAATAAATAATAAAATAATAAAATAATAAAATAAAAAATATATAGAAAAAGGAATATAAAATTGGGTGTAAGATTGAGAAAAGGAGAAAAAAGCGTCCGCTCTGATTTGGAAAGGCTTAGGGTATACAGCGAGGGTATCTATCGTGGAAAAAGGTAAACGGTAAGAGGGAAACACTGGCACTGCTACGAAGTTCGACGAGAGGTTAGATCTACGGTACGAGATTCGTCTATGGCAATACGCAAGCGTAACGGGAGAATACGAGATTATAAATGTAGCACTACCTAACGACTGTAGGAAGTTGTCACGGTGCACTTGTCGCATGATGGCGCAACATGTTGTCCGCTCAAGCACACCGGCAGCTCTTTTATTACTGGTTTTTATGATATGCAACTTGGTAAACGGTAATGGATTTACAAAAGTGAAAGTATCCGATAATTTAAACATAAAATCAGTGGATGTCTTAATTAAAAAAGAATCCGATACGCGAGAGTACGTGTCGACTAGTTCAGGTTTCCTGGTTAAAGTTCTTGGAACCGGCCTCGAGAATAACGTTTCGTTACGTTGGTCACCTACATTTCACAATTGCGATCCGAAAAATAAATTAACCGCAATTTGGATCGCACCAAATGGGAAACGTGCGATATACAAGTTCGTCCAAGTTCCTAATTTTAAGGTTACCACGGTCTATTTCTGTCCGAGAATCGTCAACAGGTTTGGTGAAACATGGACCAATCTTGGAAGCAATTTTACTATCAGATTCCCAGTAGAATCGGAGTAAGTTAAATATTAGATAACTTTTTTTTTATCCAAGCATCGTTAAAGAAAATTCCATTTCCTTAAAAATAATAGACATGTATCATATGACACGGCACCATTTTTTTAGAAGAAGCTAAAAATCCCGATATTATCGACATCGAGGAACTTGTTCTATGATATAATTATGCGTATTAAATGTAATTTTTTTTTTCCTCGTAGTAACAGAAGTTTCTTTCTCCGACCCCATTTAATGTTTTGTATCTGAACATCTGAGTAATAAACTATTAACAATTCTCGTTAATTAATTAGTTAATGATACAAAGGGATAGTAAATAAGTTTATTTTATTTTAATCTTTTTTATGTCATTCTATTTACGTATTAAATATGTTAAACACATTAATTTCACATTTGAAATAATTTAGAGAATTTTTTTTTATCTCTCTTTTCTTTTCTTTTCTTTTTTATACAATAGATTTCAAGTAATTCTTTATTTTTTTTTTTTTCTCTTTTAACTAAAACTATTAATTTGATCTACTTTTTTGTATCAATTATTTTCAGAAAATATTTTCGTACGCGTCGTGCCAATTCATTAGCCACTGTCAATGATGACCCCGAAAATCTGTTGACTCAGCAAATCCATACAGATGTGTTTATCGAGGGTCTGAGAATAGAAACATCGGAAAAAGATCCTAGTTACAGAGATGGTATTCCAGAAATACTTGCTGGAAGCAGGACAGTTATAAGATTATTTGGTTTTGGTTTTACAGAAGATACTTTGATTACTTTCACAGATGAACCAGCCAGGAGGGGTACTATTTGTGATAAAATTAAAAGCAATGAATTTTTAGTAAGCATTTTTTTTTCCTCCTCAATAAAAGTTCATACCGTAAATATAATTTCTATAAAATATGATTTACATAGGTACAAAATGTAAGAAACAATACTGCAACTATTAACGTAGTATTACCTCTTGGTTCGCCTTTTTACATATGCGTAAAACAAACATTACACGGAAAGAAAGATCCAAATTATTTACTTTTCAAACATCAAGGCACCGAATCGTGGCAAATGGTGAGTAATAAAACATGTTAAAAACAAAATATTATATCGACGATTATTCTATTAAAATATTTACTAGAAACATTTATTTACAGATATATACGTATGAAAAATTTCTACCACTTTGGCTTAGTATTTTAATTATTCTCATGTGTCTTACTTTTTCCGCTCTATTCTCTGGTTTGAATTTGGGATTAATGGCAATGGATAGAACTGAATTAAAAATACTTTGTAATACTGGAACGGAAAAGGTAATTTAGATTCTATTAAATATACTCGATTCGATGTACGTTATATTATATTATGTTATGTTATAACAGTTTGATAATTATTTAATGGTTTATGCGTTAAAGGAAAAACAGTATGCAAGAACGATACAACCAGTGAGAAATCATGGGAATTATTTGTTATGTTCAATTTTATTCTCAAATGTTTTGGTCAATTCGATCTTTACTATTTTGTTAGACGACTTAACTTCCGGATTAGTTGCTGTTATTTGCTCTACTTTAGCTATCGTAATTTTTGGTGAAATTTCACCACAGGTACGTATATTTACAAAAAATATCTATTTTATTCGATAAAAGTATCGAAAAGAAGCACACGGTTTATAGAATTATAATTCATTTATTAAACAGGTATTGTCTTATATTTTTAGGCGATTTGCAGTAGACATGGATTGTGTATCGGAGCAAAAACTATTTACGTTACAAAATTAACTATGATAATCACATTTCCATTGAGTTATCCTATCAGCAAACTTTTGGATGTTCTTCTCGGAGAAGAAATTGGCAATGTGTATAATCGTGAACGATTAAAGGAACTTGTGAAGGTACGAGAAACGCACAAAGTACTATCACTTTTTATATACCTAATTTAGTTTTCTCTATTTATAATTTAAAGTATATACTATCAAACGTTTTTCCAAACTTTTTACTGTTATGAATCTTATCGGAATGAACATGGATAGCACAGATAATTATACTGACATCTAAATTGAATCATATGCCGGTAAGATATAGATCTACTGACGTCTGCTTGAACTTTTTACATTTTCAGACTATATATATGTTAGATTACTTATCATTGTGAAACTTAAATAAGATAACTTTACACACTTATACCGTGCTAATTTAAACTGAACTTATCTTCAAAATGTATATTATTGTAAAGAAAAGTAACTTATGTAATTAATATCCATTAATTTTTTACCAAGTGCTCCACTAATATAATCTAATATCATTATAGATTTCGTATCGATAAATGTGAAATTTAATTATAATTATATAATTATAATTATAATTATAATTATATGAATGTAAACTTTGTAGGTGACAACAGGGTATAACGATTTAGAGAAAGATGAAGTGAACATTATTGCTGGAGCATTAGAATTGCGGAAAAAAACTGTTGCAGATATAATGACAAAAATTGAAGATGTATATATGTTGAATTATAATGCCATTTTAGATTTTGAAACAGTATCCGAAATTATGAAATCAGGTTTATATTTTGTTTACATTGTTTATATGTTTGTTAATAATATGATATTGTTCTTAAAAATATTGATCAACGTATATATAGTTTAGATTATTTGTTGTTACAAATTTTTTAGGTTTTTCTCGTATACCAGTGTACGAAGGAACAAGAACAAATATCGTAACAATGCTTTACATTAAAGATCTTGCATTTGTTGATCCAGATGATAACATGCCATTAAAAGCATTGTGTCAATTTTATCAAAATCCATGCAACTTTATTTTTGAAGACGTCACACTAGACATTATGTTTAAACAATTTAAAGAAGGTTCGTATCTTTCGGATTAATATTTTTATTTATTTATTAAAAATAAACGTACATCTATATTAAATATCTGTACTTGTTTTAGGTCATAAAGGTCACATGGCATTTGTTCAAAGGGTTAATAACGAAGGTGAAGGCGATCCCTTCTACGAGGTAATAGGATTAGTTACATTAGAAGATGTTATAGAAGAATTAATTCAAGCTGAGATCGTGGACGAAACTGATGTCTTTAGTAAGCCACCTTTATACAAAATGTGCTATGCATTTCGTACGTGTTTAAATGTAATAATTAACTACAATCGTGATTGATCTCTTACAGCGGATAATAAAACTAAACGCAGAAGACCAGCGAAGCATAAAATACAAGATTTTACCGTATTTGCAGAGAAGAAAGAGAACCAACGAATTCATATATCACCCCAATTAACACTGGCCATGTTTCAGTATTTGTCTACAAGTAGGAAGAAGCGTTTTGATTTAAACAAATACAAAATTTATATAAAAACCCTGTTACAGTGCTGTTAAAACGTATCTGAGTTTAATGTATGATTCACAGCTGTAGATGCTTTTAAGCCCGATACAATATCA
This sequence comes from Ctenoplectra terminalis, assembly GCA_019453375.1. Taxonomy (NCBI): domain Eukaryota; kingdom Metazoa; phylum Arthropoda; class Insecta; order Hymenoptera; family Apidae; genus Ctenoplectra; species Ctenoplectra terminalis. The sequence continues at coordinate 181,842 of SMSQ01006310.1, forward strand.
GAAACTATTTTGCGTCGTTTACTTAAACAAGATATTATTTATCATATCAAAGTGAAATCACGCGAAAAGGCAAGAAACGATCCAGCAGCGGTAATTTATCAACAAGGAAAGGCAGTTGACTATTTCGTATTGATCTTGGAGGGACGAGTTGAAGTTACAGTTGGAAAAGAGAATATGATGTTTGAAAGCGGCCCATTTACATATTTTGGTTCACAAGCGCTTACCGTCAATGTTGGAATCGGTAACATTTATATTTAGTTTATCCATACGTTCGAGGTATTTAGCATGCTAGTATAGACCTTACACGACCAATTTTTCAGCCGAATCACCTACCAATACAAATCCTCAAACAGTAGGAAGCATACAGTCGATTAATCTCGATTCTATGTTGCGATATACATTTGTTCCCGATTATACAGTACGGGCTGTATCCGAAGTGTTTTATGTTAAAATTAAAAGATCGTTATATTTGGCTGCAAAACGAGCTACACTTCTGGAAAGAAGCCAAAAAGATTCATTACCTGGTCAGGAACAGTTTGACGACGAAGTAGAAAAGGTAAAATCCACGTACCATTAATGATCATAAAAAAATATAGTGAAATTACTACACAATGCTTTTTCATAATTTTTAATTTTCAGTTACTGCACTCTTTGGACGAGGATGATCGTAGTGTGCCCGAATCTCCAGTCTTACCTATTGACAAAGAAAAAGAAAGTAAAAAGGAAAAGGGAAAAGATGGCGTGCAATCTCCAGTTCATAGTGCAACTGCTCCAACTTCGCCTGCTCCAGTTAGCGCTAGTCCAGTTACGCATTCAAAATTCATTTCATCGTACAGTGATCATAATGGAAAACTTAAAAATTCACCAGCAAAGGTTACTTTTTCATTATCAGAATTTCATTATTTCTGCATTAAAAAGATAATACTAAAAAGTAATAAGTTTACACACGTGTTCCAGGCAATTGTAGTGACAAGTCTCGGTCAAGAACAATCCAATTTAAATTTAGATACAGAGATCCTTGCTCGTCAAGAAGCAAACAGAATTATATCTTCGAAGAAGTTAATCGAAGATGAAGAGAGAACGAATCTCCTGCCTAAGCAAGAAGACTCTTAACGTTCAAGGAACAGTCGACAGTGTTTAAACATGTCGACGTTAGCATTGCAGGTATCAAACAACGAAGAGCAGGAAAAACCTCTATGACATACAATGCTATTATGGCATTAGGTACTTAACAAATTACTTAAATATTTATCGCAAAACAAATTGATACTTGATCTTGTGTACTTTAAGTTTTAAAGAGTTGGTTCGAAAGCCATCCGCGACACACACACACACACACACATAAAAAAAAAAAAAAAAAAAATCTAGCTTTATAAAGTTAGTACGCTCAGGAAAGATTGCCAAAATTTCAAATACTTATGTGCATTCAATTCTTTTTTTAATTTACGTAAACAGCTTAATACTTAACTAAAATTCGACAAATATCGCACTCCTGCGTGACCGCTATTTTACAAAGCATAATTTCCTTTTCCTTTTTTGTTTTTTTTTCTCTTTTTCTCTTTTTGAATGTTTTCTATTTTATAAGAGTGGAACACTTATTCAAAATCGTGTATTCGCATTGTCATAGAAAACTAAATTTTCTATTATTCGTCGCAATATGCACATATATTTTTCAACGATTCTTCTTGAACATTTGTAAATATCACTTTACCATACATGTCTTATAAAAATGACGTTTCTTAATGATTGTTTATTATGAATGATTTTCGATGTTATGTTTATATCCTATAGAAATTTAAAAAATATTTTAAAACGAAATACTAAGCAAAACGTTAATACAATCATATAATTTTATTAGGCGTAACTACCATAGAAACAAAGTTGAATGTAAATTACAATTGTGTTTTATAAGTTTTTAGATTCATAAAATTTGTTCAAGAACGTACTCGATCAAAAGAACACGTTAACATGTTGACATAACATAAAGAAATATAAATTGAGGGAAGTGTAGTCTTACAAGAACATACGAATATATCACTTAACATATTCTTCAAACATACAGGGGTCTTTGAAATGATACATTTTTCTTTAGTTGTTTCGTATTCATTGCATGTTTCTTGTACAAGTGTGAATAGTGTAAATAGAAAGAATAAGTTGTTCTCGTTTGTAACGAATTATACGATTGTCGGTGTGTTTATATATATATATATAAACACATATAAACACACAGTACGTCCGGTTTAACTGTACATACGCTATTATTTCTCCAACTATTGAAAATTTGGAAAAACTTATCATATGAAAGTTTTTTAATTTGATGAATGAAACTTAATAAAATATTTGAATTTTTTCTTTCTTTTTTAAATTTTTATTTATAGATATTTCAATATTAACGTAACTTTTTTAGGTATCTATACAACATTTCTATCAATACTAGTTTATTACACATTTCGAAACGTGTTCAACAACGTATATGAAATGGTGGCAAATATCAAGTTCGGATAATAATGTCTTTCACTCGTAACGTAGGAACAATAGAATCGTACCGCATTGACATACTTTTATTTGTCAGAAAAATTACATTCAAAATCCCAGAAGAATGTGATTGCTTATAGCACTTTTGTAATAAAGAAAAGAGTTTATCTGTAACATAAAACGTATTAAATTACTATCGCCCCAAGACGTATGCCTGTATTACACATCCCGTGTATTTACTTATGCAGTCTCTTTAACAAGTAGCGCATAATTTTCTACGTTATATTCCATTATTTCTATCTTATGAGTAAAAGGCATTATCCAAACTTGATTATAATATGATTTCTCATTGGAGAAATAGTAACACGTATACACTTAAATCGAACATTATATATATATATATATATATATCTATCTCCAGTGCCTTAAAAAAATTTCATAAACCGTATTTAATCGTGTATAACGAAATGCATTTTAGGAAGAAATTAATATTATTTCTATGTTGAGTTCGAGGTAGATGTTCATTTGAATTATTTTATTATGACAACATGCAACTAAGTTAGGTACTTTCGGTTCAGAATAGGTATTTGTTTTCTCATTAATTTTTGAATATTTATTGCATACGTATCATAAGAATAGTTCCATATTTTTAGGCGAAAGAAAAAGAATAAAAAAAATATTGAATAATAACACAAAGGTACAATCCCTGTAGAGAGATGATAAATTTCGAAAAAAGCAACATTTTATAAAGAAATATTTAAAAAAAAAAAGAAAAGAAAAAGAAAAAAAGAAAAAAAAAAGAAAGAAAAAGAAAGAAAAAAAAAGTTACAAATACAATTTGATGTTTGATATTTACACATATGATAAGTTTGAAATAGTATTTCATTGATAACAGTTTTTTCAGAATTTAGAAACATCCTTGATAAAGAATTAATAATTATCTAATAAATCGTTAAATCTTCAAAGTAACGAAATACTTGTAAAAAAAAATTGACTATCATTTTTCATTATAGACGAAAATATTTAATTATCACACTTAATCTAATTGATATGAAACAAATTTACTGTATAAACGAGATTTACAATATCTCGTTTAAATCTTCGCGGCTTACCGTTATTTCTTCTTAAAACTTAATAGATAAACCATTATTACTGCCATATTTTTTATACTTATAGATATTACTTTAATACTTGTTTTAAACAGTTTTCAAAACTACGGTAAAAAAAAAAGTGAAAACAATTGCTATCATTATTTCTAGATATCAATTATTCAAAACATTGAACGATCATACAATTTCGTATTACGAAACTCAACTTACGCGTGCTTATCTTCATTGCAGAAGAATATCCATCTTAGCTTAGCGTAAACTGTACAAAGTCGTTCTGATTTTATTTTTTATATAAATATATATTTATTGTTTGAACAGTTTCGTGTAAACGTATATGATTGCACATCTGGGCAATTCTGTTTGGAATGTTTTTTATATACATGAAGTATATAATACAGTTCTAAAATATATATTCGTACTAACATAATGTTACAATTAACATTAACGTATTTATAAACCATGTGTAATTTAAAATTACAATAGGCAGACAGTGGAGTGTGTATATCGTATAGCATTTAGTATTCTTTTATTGGAATTTTGAAACGAACGTTACACGTAACATTTTTGTAGTCCATTTAGCCATTATGCATTCTTTTAGCGACAATTTAAAGTACTTGTTGCGATGTATTTATATTTATAGTTTTTCATAAAAGTTACAGATATTACCAATAGTGTATTTATATTAATAATAATTTTAAGTTATCTTTATACTAAAAATTGTATTCTCATAATGAAGATTCTAACAGCAACGGAACATATGAAAGAAAAACAACAAGTAACAATTCTTTTCACGCGTTTATACTTGTGAAATGATTCTTCGATGATCAATAACGCGTAATAGTGTGTTTATAAATAAACATAAGTATACACTGCTTACACTAATAGTACTTTTACAGTAAAGATGGATTTCGGTAAAATTATGACCTATCATTATTTAATAAATCAAAATTTTCTCCAAAACCAAGACATATTGTATTACAGCGAAAAAACATATTGCATATACAGTATACACCGACACTGTGTAAACTATATTGTATAATTATAAAATTGATGTAAGTTGATAAAAATGTACATTTGGTAAAAAAAAAGTCAAATATTTATCAGTATATTACTATATTCACAAAATAAAGGTGCAATTTTATTTCCAAATAAGTAAATTTTTTCTCTCATTAATTTCTCGGATAAAGAAACTGGAGGATTTCATAGGTAGCGTTTATTAAACATTACGATTATGAAAAATACGTAAATAAATTGTACAAAAATATAAAATTCACAAAAAATATAGGCAACTCATAATTAAAAACAATAACCGATCTAAAAATTATTACCAATCCATTACTTTACCCTAAAATTGTTTTTAAAACCACATGGAAATCTCATTATAACGCCCGCTTACAAAATGCAACCCTATAGAGTAATAAACGAAACAAATATCTCTCCACTTTCATTCCACGTTAATGTTAATATTAATAACGCGGCAAAAAAAACCAGAAAGAGAACTGGACCAGTTAGTTAAAGTAGATAACCTACTACTGGATGACTCTATTGTTAATTGACTCAAAGGCAGTGTCCACTCTTTGTCATAGCATAACAAAGAGTCAACAGAATCGTTTGTCGATCAATCGTCTCGTTACAAATCATACTACACGTATGTTTTAACATCGTTACGTTTCAAATATCATTAATTTCTTTCCTCACGCTTCTTTTAAATTCAGATAATTTTTTTACATCAATGTTTCCTTCTCGTATAAAAGTTTGAAGCATAACAATTTTAGAATTTATAAAATTATAATTCAATCTTCTTTTCTTCTTTTTACTTTGTTCGGAATAAGGATTGATCATATAATCCCTTATGAGACACCAAGGATGTCTTTTATCTTTAAAAGCTATTAAATCTGTTGCGATTCGCGAAAGATTTAGCATTAGATTTTCAGGTATACAGATATCAATTATGGTATCTTGGTCTACTATTTTCTTTGTACAAAACAAATTTCGACATTCTGATTTTATATTAAGAACAACCCAACTATTTCTTGGTAGAATATCTCGGTGAAAATTTTCCGACAAGAATAATCGATTAGCCATTCTGTGTATTACTACTTTTGGGCATAGTCGTATCCTATGTTTATGAGCGTATAAATTTATTCTTCTTAATTTATCTTCTTCCGTTGTTAATATTTCGTTCAAATTATGTAATTCTCGAGTTCCTTTATAAATCTTATCCATTATAAAGTTTGCACTTTCTAACATGTTGGAACAAAGATTAATAAAAGAATCATTTTCCATCGATAATGTCCTTTCTACTATGTCCGTAGAAAACTCTACCAATTGATTATTCACTGTCAAACCTAAGAATATCTTAGAATCGTAAAATTGTAGACTAACAAAGTTTCTATCTTCAACTTTTATTCGTTGAATATTATCAGTCATTAATTGTTTTTTTCCATAATATAGTTTAGATTCACACGAACAAACAATCCACAATGTGTCTTGCGACAGTTCACTGAAACCAACACAAATAGCTCGTATCTGTATTCCTAAACAAATTTGTTCAAAAACAAGTACATTATCTTTCGCGTACATCAAAATAATAACATCTGTACTAGTAAGCAGAACTAATCCAGCGATCCTGGAATTTTTTTGTATAGGAATAATGTCTCTGATCCAATGAATGCTATTATATATTATTTGTATCGTTTCATTTATTAACGTTAACAGTTTTAGCCCGTCTCCAATTACGCACATATTTTCGATCGTCGAGTCATTATTCGTTAGGGCACTGATAAAATGTTGTGCAACATTCTTCGCGTTTAACGGATAAACGCATAACTTTCTGGAATCAATTTCTTTGGAAGAAAGTTGAAAAAGCACTTTATTTATCATTGTTTGTTTATTATCCAAATAAAGATACTCGGACCTTGGTGTCAATACTTCATAAAAAACAGTTCCCATACCAATGGCACTTTTACTTAGAACAGCAAAATTTCGATCTCTCGAAAGTTTGTAAATGCCTTGTGGAATGCAAATTAAAAAAATTCGGCCGGCAAAACATTGTATAGTTTTTATCGGAGCCGGAGCTGACAAAACTTTTGCAGACGCGTAATTGCTATTCGTATATGGAAAAATTACAAGTTTATTTTGGTTCCAGCAAAAACAAGTCTTTTCACCATAAAATTGATGAACAATCAAATTTGTTGATAGAAAGTAAGCATCTGTCGTAATATACATTATTTTTATTACCGTAATTTTTCCTATTACACACGTATCGATATCAATGTATATATATATATATATATATATATATATATATANATTATTTGTATCGTTTCATTTATTAACGTTAACAGTTTTAGCCCGTCTCCAATTACGCACATATTTTCGATCGTCGAGTCATTATTCGTTAGGGCACTGATAAAATGTTGTGCAACATTCTTCGCGTTTAACGGATAAACGCATAACTTTCTGGAATCAATTTCTTTGGAAGAAAGTTGAAAAAGCACTTTATTTATCATTGTTTGTTTATTATCCAAATAAAGATACTCGGACCTTGGTGTCAATACTTCATAAAAAACAGTTCCCATACCAATGGCACTTTTACTTAGAACAGCAAAATTTCGATCTCTCGAAAGTTTGTAAATGCCTTGTGGAATGCAAATTAAAAAAATTCGGCCGGCAAAACATTGTATAGTTTTTATCGGAGCCGGAGCTGACAAAACTTTTGCAGACGCGTAATTGCTATTCGTATATGGAAAAATTACAAGTTTATTTTGGTTCCAGCAAAAACAAGTCTTTTCACCATAAAATTGATGAACAATCAAATTTGTTGATAGAAAGTAAGCATCTGTCGTAATATACATTATTTTTATTACCGTAATTTTTTCTATTACACACGTATCGATATCAATGTATATATATATATATATATATATATATATATATAAATAAAACTTTTATTCGTATCATGAGCATAAAATTAGATTAATATCCAACAATGGACGAAACGCACCATTTTACGATCCGTTTGTTAACGAAAACTTTTTTCACTCGTCCAACGTACATTTTGGGACCCGAATTCCTACAACTTTAGAGCCCATTATCACAGACGAGGTATATATGTATCATGTAATCCTGTACAGGATATGATGCGATATAATTTCTAAACTGTGATTCTATATAATTCCTAAACTCACCGCTCTAAATCGTAGATGGCACAACGAAACGTCTGAGTTTTTATACGATCGGTATTTCAGAACATGGTACACACAGTTCTATAAAATGTTAGGTCTACTATCCTCTATACATGTATCTCGTCTCTGACGGAAGTTATAATTGGTTATTATTAAAAAATATTTTAACATACTTCTAGTCTTCAAGTAATTATTTACTCATTTAATGTAGCTATTATAAAATATGTAATGTCTAAAATATTTCACTTCAAATACGACGTATTCAACGTGAAATAGAATTTTCTTTATTTTACTTTTTACTTTTTACTTTTTACTTATTTTTTATTTTTCACGGTATTCGCAATATTTGTGTGATCAATGTAATAAAATCAAGCACCGAACGTTCGAATCCTGTGTTTTGTATACGTTTTACAATCGGCATAGCCTTCGAAGAAATTATTATATGAAATCTTAAAAAGAATAATAACGATACAGTGTTTATCGAAAATACTGTATAATTAGTAGGTTCGCGTAAGAAGGTAGAGTGTCTTTCAACACGTATAACAACGTACGTATAATAACAGATTCGTGTAGACGTACACACCGTACGTCCCTCGGGTTAGAGAGGTTAAGATCTTGTAGTATAATTTTTATTTTTATGTTCATAAGTTTTGATACATAATTCATTTCTTCCAATTGTTAATACAATATATCGACGTGTTCAATTCAGATTATGTGGAATTCAGTGATTAATGTATTTGATGAACCACATGTTAGAAGTTATGCCGAAATATTAGAACAAAAACAGGATGATGAAGGATATCAAACCGCAAGTTCAATAGAACAGGTATATTTTTATATTAATAAATGAATTACTTATTAAATATATGTATGTCTTTTTCGTTCGTTTTTTTTTTTTTTTTTTTTTTTTTTTTTTTTTTTTTTTTTTTTTTTTTTTTTTTTTTTTTTTTTTTTTTTTTTTTTTTTTTTTTTTTTTTTTTTTTTTTTTT